>JAJDFE020000242.1:0-48746 GCA_021527465.2 Geoglossum glabrum | reverse complement strand
GTAGGCACGGAAAAATTATTCCACATATAGGTTAGTATGGGAATTGATGGACTCAAACCGTAAAATATATATAATAGCTCATCCGGCTATTGTTGAGCGTGTTGCGCTGCTGTGCAATAGAAATTGGAGGCCGTAAGGTCGATAGTCTGATATCCCTTAATCTCGTTCTGGCCGTCTCCGGTGACTCCTTCCAGCTGGTAATGGAAGACTGTAGGGTATCAGCAAACCGGCATGAGGGAATTCAACATTGTATAGGGGACGATTCGTGTTGTATTTCTGTGATAATAATAAACCAAAGGAAATACCGAGTAGGAAAAGGGAAATGTCTTTCAAATATAGACAATGCTATAATTATTGAGGATAATATTGCAGCATGTTGAGGGAGGAATTGCCATGATTTTACCTGTGGTGAGGCTTAAATAAGTGATTGAGGTTGAAACTACCCAGAAGTGGCAGACCCCAGCGAGAGTACAGGGCGGCATCGATAGGTCTTGGCGACATGTCAACGCAGCAAAAGAAAACTTTTGAGCCGCAACCATAATCACATTCCATCTGAAAACACCAGTTTTGATTTAGTGATACCACTTGTGTCAGCCAACACTAAACCACCGAAAATCGCATCGCAAAGCAATCCTAGAATGTTCGGAGGACGTAAGTTCGGCGTATCCGGTACTATACAGCCGCTGTCACTTTGCTAAACGTTTTAGCCACCCCCCTGAGCAAAGCCGAACTCGAGGTTCGTACGATTGCCCGCTCCTTGCTTTGTCCTGGCGGCAGGAACCCAAAACGACACTCGGGCAGTCACTGCTACTATCATGGTAGAGCAGTCTCAAGTCGCGGGGGTTCTCTTGGAACTGGGCTTAGAAATTCCTTTCAACTAGGGGAACTGCATCCAACATTAGGAGCTAGGAAATAGTGGCTAACTGAACTGTGTTCTCAGGAAAAAGAGATGGAAGCTAGCCAAACCGTTCAGACAGTTGTTGTCGGCTCAATCTTGCTATACCTCTGTATGTCGCCCCACATAGGCTATCACGAGAAAAATATGTGTAACGCTGACTTGAACACAGCTCCGTTCGCCATCGACTTCATGCGCAAGTTATTGTGAGAGGCCATAGAAGTAGAGTAGGTCGGATGGGTAGAGAATCCCTCAAGCTCAAGCTCGGTGGACCAAAGGAACCGTCCGTGGTGTTCTAGAATGTAATAGTGCTGTCCTTTCTTTTTTTACAAGTGTAAAAATACATAGAAGTGCCTAGGGCAATACATCCACGCACTACGTTAATAAGTGCAAGACTGTCTATAGTTATATGACAGAATAATTTGTATCGTCGGTAGACCATTAGAGCATCGGGAGGCCAGATCCCTACGATCATCAAGCGTGTTTCATTTCGCCTTCCCAAGCCTTGAACTCTAGTTGGATTTTTGAAAGCTCCTTCTTGAGATGGGTTATTTGATCCGCGTAGTCGCTCAGAACCTTGTGGTTAGGACAAGTCAGTATATTTCGTCCCCCAACCAACCGTGAAGGTTACTCTTGGGTTAATGTTATAAGCACTCACCTTCTCCGCCTGCTTCAAGATTTCCTCGCCCAGCCCATTTCCTTCAGCCGTCTTCTTGCCCATCCGGACCATCTCCGCCTGCAAAACCCTAGTTCTTTCCCTTATGCCCACCATTCTCGCCCATATTTCTTCCGCTCTCCCTCCAAGCGCCGGATCAAACACTCCTTTCTCCAGCTCAATCAACTTCTTTTTCAGATCTTCTTCCTCGCCTCCCATCGCATACCCCCGATTCCTTAGTACCTGCACCTTTGTTGCGAGCGCTAAACACCTCTGGCTGAGGGCAGTATGCCTCCTCTTTGCATCCATTGCACGTATCGTTATCACGAGATCGTGTTTTTGCAATAAAGCTTCCAAACACCCATTAATCTCGTGCAAGCGTGTGTTGTAGGCGTTGAGTGTTTGCATCTGCGTCATGATACGTGCAAAAAGCTCCTGGAAGCCAATGGCGACCACTGGGACGTAGCCAGCCTCTGGTTTCCGAGAGAGAGCCTCTTCCCATTTCTTCTCGTCCTCGCGGGGAGCCGGGCGAAAGAAGGGCGCTTTCTCTGGGCCAACGTAGTTATAAAAGTAATGTTGAAAGGCACAGTTCGGGGATGCAGGGTTCCATTTCTCGTAAATTTGTTCAATCTGCTCGGGTATGGACTTCTGGCCTGTGCAGTGTTTTCAATCAGTCCCTTGAGCATGGCAAAATGTATACATGGCAGTCACAAACATACGTGGACTAAGTCCAGCACCAGGCGACCATAACGATGGCGTGCCTAATTTCAGTGGCTGTGAAGGCTGTGACTGACCGAACAACCCTATCGTTACCCGATCGTTAAAACATTGCTTAAGCGTCTGGGGGACCTTGAGAATTACCTGAAGCTTGTGGCTGTTGCTGTTGAGGCTGGCCAAAGAGACTGCTCGTCTGTTGGGGTTGGGCTAGGCCACCAAACGGATTCTGCTGCTGTTGCGTAGAGCCACCAAATGCGTTATTCCCTTGTGGCTGCTGTTGTGTGCCACCTCCGAACAAGTTGGTAGCCTGGGGCTGTTGCTGTTGTTGTGCACTGCCTCCGAACAGACTGGTAGCCTGGGGCTGTTGCTGTTGTTGTGTACTGCCTCCGAACAGATTGGTAGCCTGGGGCTGTTGCTGTTGTTGTGTACTGCCTCCAAACAGATTGGTGGTCTGGGGTTGTTGCTGTTGTTGCGTACCACCTCCGAACAAGTTAGTAGCCTGGGGTTGCTGCTGTTGGGTACTGCCTCCAAAAATGCCAGTGCTCTGAGGCTGCTGTTGGCTTTGCCCAAAAAGGTTGCCTTGCTGTTGTTGTTGCTGTTGCCCTTGGGGTTGCAAGTTTGTATTCAGCGAGCCAAATAGGTTCGGCTTATTGCCTGGACCGGCGAATGGGTTCTGCTGAGGCTGTGACGTGCCAAAGCCACCACCGGTAGAGCTCCCAAACATATTTCACGCCCACCACAGTGGAGCTTCTGATGGTTGAATGCACACTCAAGAAGATGCAACAGTCGCGTGCACTGAGGAGAAGGGGCAAAAGATCGATGAAATCAAGATCCTTGCTGCATCGAATAATGCATCCGAGTTCTCCAAGAATGAAGGCGTCGAGAAATACACGCAGCCAGGAGGTTGGTCAAAGAGGCCTCGTGGCGTGCGATGCGGTTGCAGACTGGAAATTCCATCAAAGCGCGTCCAAAAGCCGCACAATAGCTGCACAAAACAGCCAAGCGTCTACCTAAGCGAACCACACGGTAAGTTTGCTGTGAAATGTGAAAGCCGTGAAAGCTCTACGGGCATCGTACCAAGTACTCTGTACCCAAAAAGCCGGGGATGGGGCGGGAGGGAGAAGGGAGGGCCCGCTACGACTCCCAGACGCCATCGCCATTGCAGGTGTGCCCGTGTTTGACGACTCCGTACAACTACGGAGTACTGCGGGTCCGTCGCCCAAGGCCTTAGTAGGGTGTAGCAGCCAGCCCTAACTAGACTGTATCACTAACCCGTATCTGCTCGGCTGCTTCGCTCTTATACGGAGTACGGAGCAGTTGTTATTACAATTCAAATACTATTTCGATTTCCTTTGCGGCAGTGCGGCGACCTGCTATGTATGCTTGTACCCGCTAGCCATCTCAGCCAATCACAAACTGCAGATAATCTGAACCACTCAACTCCAACCTCAACCTCGACTCTCCACGGGCTGCAAACTGCCCTTCCTGCCAACACATCATTCCCACTATGGCTGCCCGGCAACCCAGGTCCGATCTCTCCCTCCCTCTCGTGCTCTGCTTACCCAATGGCTGATCACCTGCAATTGACGTCAGATTCAACCAGCAAGTCCTCATCGATACCACACCTCTCCCTGACTCCATCCCACCTGTCAAAGAGATAGGTGCTACTTCCGCACCGCTGCTTAGCGCTGCTTATTTCATCGGTGCGCGGTGCAGACCCTACAATGATGATTTCATGCAATGTAAAACGTTGGCGGGAGGGAAGGGCGAGACAGAGTGCCTGAAGGAGGGGAGAAAGGTTACTCGGTGTGCCGCGAGCGTGTACGCCCTACTTCTAAACTCTGCCATTTTGACTTGGGTCTCTTGAAGTGAAGTTTTTGTATATGGCTAATGGCTGGTATAGACTAGAAGACATCAACAAGCACTGCCTCGCAGAATTCCGCCAGCACTGGGAATGCCTTGAAAACTACAACCAGCAGCTCTGGAACTGCCGACGCCCCGAGAGAAGGTTGAACAAGTGCGTATTCGAGAACCTGGTAAGCTCACACACCCTTTCAGAAAATCCTCTCAAACAAAACTTTACCTTTACCAATTTAACCCCGCATTCCCTCACCGGCATATCGCAATGATGAGTAAAAATGGAGATTTCTGGCTAAATGCCCCTGTTGAAAATTATTGAAATCTTCTGAGCGTAACAGCCTACAACCCCCTTTCCTATTTGCACCGATAAATACGGCATATAGGGGCCACATTTCCAGCTCAGTTCTTATACAAAATGCTCGTTTGACTCCTCGCTGACTCCCACCCCTCCCTCCTTTCCAAAAAACAGAATCTCGAAAAGACAATCCCCGGGACGCCAGAAGGCACAGTCCCCGTCCATCTACGGGAGAAACAGATCTACTCCCGCTCCCGACACAGCTAAGAAAAAGAAACCCTACAACCAAGACGCACTATATATTTTCTACACTTTTTTTTATTCTATTTCCCTCCTTCGTTTCCCTCTGCTGTACTAGATCAGTGTGGGTAGAGACGGGTTGGACTGGTAGGGTGAAAGAATAAAAAGGCCGCTGCCTGTATCATAGTACATCTTACACAAGACAGCCTCCAACGAGGAAACAGAAACCCGAGCCCCGCCAATTATGGAAACTGGAGTAAGTATGCTACCGTTCAAAAGAGGGTGGGAAGGGGGCTTTGTGTTTTATAGCACGGATGTCAAATTGCAATTCAGTCTTTAATCCATGACTGTGGTTGTGCCGAAGATGTGCTTATATTGAATGGTCTTGCCTGTTGTGCATTAATCCTCAGCCATGAGAACCGTGACCAATGCTGCTATTTTTGGCTTTAAAGGTTTCTTCCAAGCAGTGCGTGGGCACGGGTTTGCACGTACATTTTATAGAGAATGAATACTGGATTTTCTTGTAAGGCTATTGCATACTAATACATACTAACACGAGCCTGCTATACCAAAGTATGCTACTTATCAGTGATCATAAACGCCTCAGACTGCCATACGCCATGTCTAATCCTCACTCATCCCAAGCAGTTTCCTTTCACCCAACTCCCTAATTTTCTCCTGTAGTAGATTCCTCCCATACCGATTCGCCACCTTTCCAGCTGCCTCTATCATTTTCCCACTATGGTCTCTCATTAAGCCTACTATCTCCAGAGCCTTCTCACCTCTTTCCTCACCCTCACGGCACTCCACTGCAAGTAGCTGCAGTAATACCTTGTCAACCTCAAGCTCTTTGAGCGCTAGATCGGTACGCTGGGAATGCGTAGCCGTAGTTGCGGCAAGGAGGTCTTCGAGGAGCGCGAGAATGACAGAGTTTCGAACAAAAGATTCCTCAAGTTTTGCTGTCTCTGTCCCAGAGGAGATATCTGCTTCTTCGTCGGATGCGGGTGCTTGTGATAAGGGAATCTTGAGATCAAACTCGGAGAGCAGTGGGCGAGGAAAGTACGGATATTTCTCGCCACCTTTGAGGATGATACAGTGAAATTTGTCCTGTGCAACGGCAACCGGCCAGTAGGACTCTTCCTTGCGGCCGCCCGTAAGACGATCTAGGAGGGTAGTGTCCAGTACTGGGACCCATCGCGCTTGGCCAGGGGATCGCCAGTGAAGGAGAATAAGTAGTACACCTGTGGAGTCGTAGATACAAGGATCCTAAAAGTGGAATGAATGTAAGCGGACAAAAATTCTGTAACGACTTGGAGGCTGAATCGTTACTAACTCCATTATCAGAGAAAAATGCTGTCCTTATTTCAGCTCCTTCCGGAAGCGCCACAACATCCTCGTTCTGGCAAATCTCGTCTCGCTTGACGTTCTCAATTGTGTACAATAGTCGTGTCTTGCCGTCTCCACCAGCTGAGCCATTCCCCATAGTGAGAACATAATCACGCCAGGAGGCGCAAGTAACCGTTGGCGAGCTCTTTTGTCGATAGACTCGGAATGGCATCCCATAGAGCGTGAATACACGGACGTAGTTGGTAGAAGTGGTAACCACAATATATGAATCGCTCAAGGAAATTGCTTGACCGCAAGATTAGTAATGGTGTGAAGGTCCAGAAATGAGATGCCTTACAGGTGACATCCTCCCCAATAGGTAGCCTTGTCCGCCAGTCCGCTCTTGAGGTCCATGTTTCATGGGGTCTGTAAAATATCATGGCCGGGCTACCATTCAGTGGAGGACAGGAGAAAAGTGTCCCGTTGTCGTCTTTACATAAGTCAGGTCCTGAAACACAAGCCATGGTTGGGTAATAACTCACTCAGGCAAGCTTTGTCATATAAGAAAGGATCGGTAAAGTGGAAATCTCTATGATATTCCCGATCATAAAACTCCACAGTTACCGTATAATGTGTGTCCTGGTCGACAGTCCATACGCATCCAATGAGATTAAGACCTATTGGGCTGTTAGCAATTGAGGATCTCTAGTTGTGGCTAGGGGTGACCGACATAGGTATCTCCTGTTCCCCCGCCATGGCGTGCTTCCAGGCTGGAATGGTAAGTGGAGTCTTGGGCGCCACAGATCGTACGTTGCTCTTCTCTTGTGATCTGGACCATCAAATTCGTCTAGATGCCCGTTGCTCCGTTTCCCATGGCCATTAACTTCTTCAACATATCCAGCACCATCGTCATCAATAATGAAGTCATCCTCATCTTGCATTACGTCGGATCCCAGTATGTCGTCCAGTGAGTCCGGCGTTCCCCTTCTGTCGCGTGCACGTCGTGGTCGTTCTTCGACCGTGGTGACTGGAGGTTTCCACCCATTGGCCTCGTGAATGAATGGAGCCGGTTGAAGGGGCTTCTTTAGCAGGGTGCGGTGCTCATTAGGAACGAAATCAGTGTAGATGAATAGTTCACCCTCTAGATTGGTGAATGACAAGATATTCTCTGTGGGATGCCATGCGAGCGAAACCACGTTGGGATACTCATATCTACAGGGTGACGTTAGAGTATATTCTTGGTGGTAAACGGGCGAGCATTACCTTGCAATAATGTTTTGCGTCTTTGCCTCCCAGAGCAAGAGTGACCTATCCATACTTGCACTTGCAAGAAGGGCTCCATTAGGTGACCAAGCCAGCGTTGTGATGTCGCCCATATGGCCGCTAGCAAAAGCTCGCTGCCGTTGCCAGTCATTCCTTGAAACTACTTGGATGTCTAATGATACTCAAGTCAGCAATATCGCCGAATTCTATTACAACACAACGTACCCCTAGTCGCAGTCGGCGCAGCTAATGCAGTCCCATCCGGGTGCCATATTATCCTGGAGCTTGCCTCACTATCCGTTTCCAAACTCCGAATGAGCCCGTCAACCTTTTTCACCAACTGCGGTTCCTCGGCACTCAGGGAGTAGACGTAGACTACGCCGTCGGAGCAAGATGCAGCAAGATATGAGCCGTTAGGATGAAATGACAGGTGCTTCACAGGTTTTGATTGCTCGCGGAGATAAATGACACGAGTCATATCCTGTGTATTGACAACCTTGACAACCAGTTCACTACATGAGGTCAGCCGTGAAGGGATGGTCATAGGCATCGTGGAACTCACTCGCTGGCTACGGCTGCCCAATTACCGTCGGGAGAGAGAGCAACATCCCTAACTGGTAGCGTACACCTCACGAGCACCTTATCCCGCAGATTCGTCCTCAGCGAATAAACACATACTGTGCCGTCTTCCGAACCCGTAACGAAAAAATCGTTCTAGCTACGATCTTAGAATTAACCTCCCAAACCAGTGTCCAGTGGGCAAGACGCACGGTAGCAACAACAGCAGTATTTAATTCCTGGCAATCATCAATATTGACCGGCTCACCATCGGAGCCTGTAGTGTAGATGCGGATGGCGTCATTTGAGCCCGCAGTGATTAGACGCTTCCCGTCTGGTGTATATGTCAGATATGTCTGCCCCGGCGTATCTACGCACGAATAGTTCCGTCAGCAATAGCACCAAACACATGAATGGATACATGAGGCCGTACGAGCTGGCCTTCCCCGTAGTCGCTGCTGTGTTATCGTCGTCATTGTTTGGCCGAGCGTCGAGTGTTACGTGGGAACATCTCCGTAGCACTTTTACGGGTTTGGTGGCTCGTGTTTGGGTAACGCGTTTTACGCGTTCTCGCGTAGGTGGACGCGACCAAACGAATGGACATTGCCATTCTGTGGGGGAGCACGAGATAATGCCATTGTTTCTAGCCAACAATGCAGACTACAGGTATAAGGCAGATCAGCTAACCGCCGTATCTCAGGATGCTCGAGACTGTCGAGGACTCGATTCTCGGGCGTCCGTCTCCCGCGGACGACAGCAGAGGATGGCCTCCCGAACACTAGCGATACCAAGGCTTGATTCCCATTTGAATCGAGAACCCGGGCGATGGAGACCGTCCTGTTGAAGACCTTCTCCCCATAGCATTGAGCATTGCCAGTTATTCGCGGTTTTTGCATGGCGGAGTGGTTGTGCACCGCACTAACCAGATTAGTATGACCCAGGCTGAGCCCATCACCCACTCAATTACCTGACGCGGCGCGACTCTAGACCTCGAAGGCCACCCACCTCACGGACCTTACCAACCTCATCCACAACTCCTCCACCTCCTCAACCTTTACTCTGCGCTCACCGATCATCACACAATCCAATCGCTTACCACAACGACCATGAGCGCACAAAATGGGCCTGCTGTCACTGACGACTGTGATGTCGAAATTACCGACGCACCCGCTATAGACAAGGGCAAAGGCAAGGCTGTCCCTTATGAGGTAGAAGAGGATGGTGATACTTCTGAGGGAGAAACCGCAGATGAGGGTGTACGTCGAATGTCTTAGTCCAATATTGTCCCTTTACCAATCAGACCACGATGCTAATGGCTGCTTTAATAGATTGGTGAACCTGGTACGGTGTTGACAGCTCCCATATTCTTCAGTTGCGCTAATTGGCCTGTCTGCAGAAGTTGATGACGAAGATGATGATGACGACATGGCCGAGATTGATACTAGCAACATCATTATGAGTGGAAGACGCACTCGCGGCAAGACGATCGACTTCGCAAAGGCTGCCCAGGAGGAGGGTGCTCCCGAAGAGGACGAAGACGATGATGGCGACTTCGAGGTAGCTGAAGAAGATGAGGATGCTATGCAAGAATAGGGGCTTGCCTTGACAGGTGGCGCATTCGTTCTGTTTCAATCATCGCGCAGATGTTACATCTGCGACCCTACGGTCCGACGCTCCACTAGGTCACGCCGGCCATACGGAGTACATCGCTCAAACTCTCGTTCTCGACATCGTCATGAGGGGCAATCTGGAAGACGGCGTACTGCGCTAGGGAATGGGAGGTGTTACTTTCACAAAAAAGTCTTCAAGACACTGTACTCTAGACTCCCAATTTAAAACTTAAGTGAATACGCCGTCCACCATGTTCAGTCCCACGTTGTCCTTCGTTGGTTAAACGTGAACCAAGCGAGACAGATACGGCCACTTGTTTGGTACTAAGGTTAGCGGGTTAGCGTGACCTCGTCCACCCTAACACCACAAAGGTGAAGGCTGCCCCAGATCCTTGGCATCTGTATACCTGTCCCAAACACGACTCCAGAAAATGGCCTCAAGGTACCGTCAACTCCCAAACTCCGAATAGCCCGCCTTGACTACCTCTAACGCCCGTCGGATAGATTCGGATCCTCATCCCTCCACCAACGCGACCCCCGCTCCGCACTCTTCGAAGGTTATACCGGCGGTAGTTCGCGAAATACCCCCTCGCCGAGCCGTGTAGCGCTCAACGGTGGTAATGGTGGTGCTGCCTCCTACAATGCCTTCCGGCCTGCGACGCCAAATTCGAGGTGGGTTCTACGGCGAGGCTAAGTAGGTGTATGAGTCGGACTGACGGGGGCAAAAGGGGACAGTATAGCGATGCGGTGCTGAGCGAGTTGGAGAGCCAGAACGACACACAGCTGGAGGGAATGAGCGCAAAGGTCAAGATGCTGAAGGATGTGAGCCTCCCTTTCCCCCACCACTCTTAGGTTATCTATCGCACCCATTCCAATCTCCCACCTCCCTTTCTTCCTTCCCCTTTACTGACCACTCCCCCCCTGGAAAAACCAGATAACAACCGCCATCGGCGATGAAATCCGAGAATCTTCAGCACTAGCGGAAAAGATGGTACGTGGTTTTTTCTCCCCTCCTCGGTTGCCATACATAAATGCATTACATACCATAGAATCTAACTCCGTCTCGATGATTCTCTCTAGAATGACTCTTTTGAAAATACCCGCGTTAGGTTGCGGGGCACTATGAATCGTATGCTCCGGATGGCCGAGCGGACGGGCGTCGGCTGGAAGGCGTGGCTGGCCTTCTTCTCGGCTGTCGCGCTCCTCTTCTGGTATGTCTGGTTGTTCTAAATACATACCATATGTTCTGAACGGAGATGAATTGTTGTTGGATACGGAGGGGCTTTTATAATACTTAGTGGGCGCGGTGCGGCCTACTTATTTACCTTCTTCTTCTCTGCACAGTTTGGGATTCTTGTTTCGGGTTTTCCAGCTGCCCCCCCTTTCCATCGGGCAAGCAAGTAAAATTCATTTGGCGGAGTTCTTTAAAACTAGTGTTATGTTATATGTACATAACGGCAGAACTATTAGACTTAGGTTTTCACCCCATTTCTTTAGAGAGAAAAGGGGTGTTGTCTTTTTCAAGCAGTCATAATTGGTACAGTCAGCAAAGACGCCGGATGCTATGCAAATCTACCTTGAAAAAGCAAAATAGCAGTGGATGAGCCAGTGGAGGTAGCCTGGTGAATTCAATAATCTCTAAATATCCCCACCAATCTATCCAACCTCGCTACCTGCCCCAAAAGTCTCTCTTCCTTCTCCTTCCAACTCTGAAGAGCCGTCCTCTCGATCTTGCTCAAGTAGTGCTCTTCGCGCCCAACGACATCGGTTCGTTCTGCTTTTGCTAACAGCGGCCGCATCTTCTCTTTCTCGGTGTTAGCGCGCTGCAGGCACCGTGCCATAGCCTTGTAGCAGTCTTGTAGAACCAATTGTCTACATCTTTCCATGTCAAAATACCAAAGATATATCGTGCGACTCGGCTGTCTGTTGGCGTCTCGAGGTACTTCTTGGAGTTGAATGAAGCCTGATTCGTATAGTGATGTAAGAGCGGCGCGGGCCTCTTTCTGCTTCAAGAGAGAGATATTTGACACCTGCTTCTCGTCCAGCTTCCCTTTTTCATTCAGTATCCGCACTAGCCTCGTCGCGACCCCATCGAATCGCTCAGTGACGATGTTTTCTAGTTCCGTTTGTTTGAGAATTCTCGTGAGGGCTCCAAAGTCAACGGTCCATTCACCGAGGCCGCGACTACCGACTAAACGAACGAAGTGGTACGAATCCTCTGCGAGTAGTTGAAGGTGATTTTTTATCTCCGCCATACGGCTCTTCTGGTCCTTTGCTACGGAATTATCGGCCGTGGATAGGCCAAAATCCTCATCACTCCAGTGGTCATCTGAATCAGAATCCACACCTGGAATATTGCCGTCCTCATCCTCGCCCCCGTCCTCGTCCGAGCTCGCGTCACCGACGACGCTAGCATCGAGTTCGAGTTTCCGGCGTTTCCTTCTGCTCGCAGGGAGCTTTTGCGCCCTCATATCTACCTTAAGAACGGGGGCCTTGCCTATCGAGTTGACAAGGTCTATGTCTCTGCTAAGCGTAGCAGACAATTCGAGAGTGCTTATCGAAGGGCCATCCTCCTCCTCTTCATCAAGCACCCGGACGGGAGCCAATTCGTCCTTACATCTGTCGATCTTGGCCTCTAGGCGTCGAAGGACCTCGGCGTAGACAAGTGCCGTGGCAGAACCAATTCGTTTCTCAGATAAGTTGACAAACTCCTGGTTTCGGAAGGCCACTGTGAATTTTTCGTAATTAACCCGAATAACAAGGTTTTCCTTGTCATGTTAGGACGTTGCTAACGGCACACGTATCCAGGAGGAAACTTACCTCAACGGAAGGGCTCTTAATATCTCCTTCCTCTCCCATAAGCGTTTCAAATCCATAGTCCAACTTCACCCTCTTCCCTCCTCTTCGTGCCGTGTTGTCGCTCGCTGTTCGTTTTATGCCCTTGATACCGTTGGCTCCCGATTTTCTCTGTGTTCCTTCTCTACCCTTTCTCATCCGCTCTCTCACTAATTCCTCTAGCTCTTGTTTTTGCTTTGGCCCCTTAACGCCTCCGGGAAAATGGTCACGCTTCACAGACCGCTCTATATCGTGTTGGTAATCTGCAATTGGCCAAAATTGCTCTCCTGTGACTTGCATAATATAGCCTGAGTGTAACATGCGATGTAAAATAGAGTGCAATTGACCCAACGTCAGTGCCTGGTTTTCAACCCCAACGCCGGCATCTCCACCTTTGGCTCGCCCAATGACACTATGGCTGGCTGCCCCTCCCTTGGTGTTCCCCTTGACTTTGGCAGCGGATAAACCATAGGCATCTACTAGATCGCCCACCCGCACATGCCCCTGTAGCAATAGATTCGCAACTACAGTGCCTGCTGCTTCACCAAATCGCTCCTCCACGAACCCCATGACCTTTCCTGCACGCACCAGTGAGTAGTTTGATTTCCAATCGGCTTCGTAGTATGTAGTTCCATCATCAGGGGATGTATAATGCAGCGCAAGATGTTGTTGAATGAGGACTACCAGGCCATGCTTGAGCTGACGAAGGGGTAGACGAGACTGTTGAGAAAGCTGTGATATCGTGAGGCGACCGTAGCGGAAGAGGGTAGAGAGCACGCGCTGGATCAGTCAGCACAGGACCAAATCCGCCGATATCCCGTTGCAAGAGTGATTTAAGCATAAGAAAGGGCTACGACCCTATGGTATGGGTATGCAGAACGGCGCTGGGGATGCCTACCGAAGACAATTCGCCGTAGATATCATTCACAAGAAGCGTGCAAAGCTCCAGTGCGTGCTACATCACAACGGTCAGCATATTGCTCACGACATATTCGACCGACAGGGAAAACAGTCAGAAAGCGGCCAAGCTCACTCGAGACATGGCTCCGACAGTGCAGAGAGTAGCTGAGCTTCTCCAAGGTTCTCATGAGGGCTATCGCTGCTGGTTCGTGGGGATTATAGTCCTGCGCAGCGCCAGTTGGAATTCGCGAATTAGAGCCACGAACTTTCCTGCCATGACACAGCGATTACCATCGCCCCGTGCAGAGTTGTGCTCAGCCCTACGCAATGCTACGTAATAAAGATCACCAGGAGTCCAGCAACGTCAGCCGCCATAACCACTCCAAATAAACTACAAAGGTTACTGTTGGCACTTTTTGTCATTAGAATAGAAACCAGACTTTAGATGTCCCTTCCGTCGCCCATTTCCCCGGGCCCCCAAACCAAATCCACTCCAAGACAGCACCTGAGCTCCAACCCTGAATGAGTGCAGCCTCTCCTCACTGCAATAGGAGACTCCCGTTCCAGAGACGATTTTTACTCTATGGAATGCGCAAAGATGGCTACTCTTCTACACCCTAGATATCTTTTGTTTGAAGTACCGCATCGAGAACCTTCCGTTTAAGCTTCCCGAATTCCTCCTCTCTCTCTTTGACCCGCTTCTGCATTTCTAAAAATTTCTTCTTCCAGCTACCCTCGGCGCCTTCTTCCGTGAAACTACTACCGAGGCCGCCTGCCGCCGGCGTTCCACCGTCTTCGTTGTTGTCGAACCGGCCGAGCAAGCCCATGAAGTTTCCTCCTTGTCCACTTAGCTCTGACGCGTTTGCTGTCGGGTGCTTGCGACGGCCGCTAGTGCCCGGAACAGTGACGTGGAGTGCGAAATTGCCAGAGAGGGGACCGAGTTGCAACTGCCATGAGATGTTGTAAACGTAGGTAGTAGTACCTCCAGCCTTGTGGCGACCGGCGGCTTCACTGTCTCTTGCGTTTCCACCAGGACCTATGGCCCCAACGGCAATGCCCTCGACATTGTTAAGATGTCGTTCCAGCTCATCGTCCTCTTCGCTGGCTAAGCTCCTGGATGAGCCGTTGCCGACTGGACCTTGGGAACGTTCCAACTTGAAGTTCTTCACATGGCCCGAACTCCCTAAGCCCATCCACTCCGCAACCCCCAGCCACACGGATACATTGAGCAGGAACGCGTCCTCATTCCCACTGCTACCACCAGGGGAACTTGCCCGCAGGTCCTGCAGAGTCTTTTCGGAAACCCGTCTCGCCTCCACCATGTCAAATGGCTGACCATCGCCAAGCCCCGCGCTTAATAGCCTTGCGATTAAAGTCCTCTCTACATCTTCCGCGAGAGAAGCCCCCTGTAGGTGTTCGCCATGTTGCGACGAGAAATCGTCATCACCACCCCCGCCTCCACCAGGATCATCAAAGAAGCTAGGTGAAGACCTAAGGCCTCGGTCCTTGCTTGGTAGCGGGGAAGAGAAGGTTTGGTTGCTGCTCTCGCCGTTCACGAGAACTGTTGGTGTAGCCAACTGTACGTTACCTCCAGTTCGTGGTGGGACTTGTAAATGCAGTCCACTTGGCTTTCCCTGTCCTTGTTGAGGATTCGGACCTCCAGCAGACGACGGAGGTGGAAACTGAAAGTGCTGCGGCACATCATGACTACCTTCCCTCCCAGAAATAGGGGTGGAGACGGGAGTGTTCCCGAGGTCGATGACTGGCCCTTCGCGAGTCTTTGGGTTCGCTGGGAAGGTCGAGAATGGTCCGTCCCGCACAGAGCGATTGCTCGGGGGTCTGCCCCTGAGTTTCCCAGTCAATGGGTTACCACTGCTCGGCCAAGCAGAAGAAACCGCCGGGCCGTGCCGCCGACGGGATCGGCTTTTGCCTCCCGGAGTGATTGCTGATTGGGGCTCATCAAATGCAGAATCTGGAGGATGGCTGGTCCTGGGCGTCATTGCTGATTGTGGGTGAGGTGTGGACGGCGTGTTTTCGCGAGCATTAAGCCGCCACCGGAAATGCTGACCTCCGGCGCCAGAAGCGGCAAGCGGAGTTGAAGGTTGTGGGGGCCCAGAACTAGCAGTGATAGTACCCGGAGCCATGGCGGAGGCAGCAGCCCAGGGGTCAATATGGTCAGCGAAGCGGTCCATGTCGTCTGGATGTGCGCTCGATGGGATAGCGCTGTTAGGAAACAGTGCTGAGTGTGGTCCCCCATACTCATCTATGCCCGTTGTAGCCGAGGAGGTGTCTAAGTGGGGCCGCTTTGCCGGCGATGATCCTTTCTCACTGTCATTGTCCTTGTCTTCAGTTTTCCGTCTTCCACGCTTCGGCCGCGACTCCGGATGTAGTGCACGTAGGGCGAGATCTTCCTCCAATGGCACACCGTCTCGTCCGAACTCTGGGTGAGGTGCACTGAGTGGTGGAACTTGGGTGTAATAGGTGTGTGGCTTTCCGAGGCAGTATTCAAAAAACGCATCAACATGCATAGCATGCATCCACCTCTGTGCGGCCATTAGCTAATACCCAAAGAGCAAAAGGGAGATAGAGTATGAGCTGCAACACTGGCCCTTGTAATTTAGAACTGACCTTCAACCTAACGGCGTATTGTTGGACTTTCTGTGCACTTTGGTTTTTGGACACCATTGGAGGTTCGACTCCAAGCTGAATAGCCAAACTTGTCCACGTCCGGATCTCCTTATTCTCAAACTTCCGTATAAGTTCCAGTAGGGTGAAGGTGTTAAAACTTTTCCCGTCACTCTTTGGTGGTGCTCTAAAGCCTCTTCGCAACTCAGACGTGTCTGTGGAGAGTGGAACTGAGGGATTACAATAAAGAATGAACGTGATGTATGCGTTGTCAATATTCTCGTCCGTAACGTCTCTAGAAGGCAGAGACCGGTCACTCGGGGTGTACGCAGGAAGAAGCTGTTTCTGGCCCTGGGGCGTGTTGGGAAAGCGGGTCGTTATGGCGGGCGAGGACTCGGTTGGAGTCGAAGGAGAAAGTGCTGTACGAGCCATGTCCGTATACAGTTGCCGTGGGATTTGTTGAGGGTTCAACGTACCATTGTTATGAGTCGCGGTTGGAGAGAACGTATTATGTACATCCAGGTTGTTACCACCTCCGTTTGATCCCGCAAGCGCCTCGCCTTCCAGCGAAGGATCTATGGTGGGAACCGATGGATGACGGTATCCAGTGTGAGAAAAGGACGGTGTCGTCGAAGACTGTGAGTTGGTGTGCTGGTGGTTATGGCTGGCTAGATGTCGTACCAGCGATTCATCGTCATCTTCGGGCGACTGATTGTAATGTTCGTCCATCTCGCGAGGACAGAGGTTGGCCACCGACTACTCGGTCTGTCTGGACAACTGTTGCGCAATCGAAGGTAGGCGCAATTGCATGGCGGTAAGGAGAGCTGAAGGTCAGACGGACTTCATCCGAACAGTGCACATAGCAAGCGCTGAACAGTCTTTCAGTTACTATAGAAGATGCAGCCGTCACGGTACCTGGGGTTCTGCGAGCCCAATGCGCCGATCTCTTTTGCGCAGCCAATTGTCATCACCTGGCGGACAAGCTTGACCAAAGTAGGTGATACTCGGGGAAAGGGAGCAAAAAGGGAAACGGGGAATTTAGTCGGTGGTGAGTTTGGCTGCTAAAAGGGCAAAAATAGAAGAATTAGGGGGAGAGAAGCGGCTTGGGGGCAGCGTGGTGCATAGGGCAAATAAGGCATGCATGCGGAGCGGTTTGGAGTGCGCCCTGCTCTGTAACTTACGTACAATATCGTACCCCGTAGACTGTGGTACGTAGTAGCAGAACAGGATAGGGAGGATAGGGTCGATAGGGTCGATAGTGCGATGGCGGATGGAGCGTTGCCTCCTCTCCCACTGCAGTTGCAGCCTGCAGTTTGCTCTCTCGAAGAACTGGTCACGACGAAGTGTCCCCGTGTCACGCCAACTGGATCAACCATCAACCGGGTCCAGTCCAGTCTCACGTCCCACCCCCATCTACCCATCTTCCCATCTGCCTACTCCATACTCTGTCCTGCATGCTGAGATCGTTTGATATCATTGATATTGCTGATACCGTGCGATCGCCTCCTCGCATGTGACTTGTGCCAGGGCAAAATGCGCCAGCGCTACGGACCTCGGCTCTGGTTCTCATCTGGCCGAAGCTTCCCCGGGCTCAGTGTGTCTCCCAGACCCTCTCGCCCGCAGCGAAGATATTCCGGCTTGTGATGTGCGCGGAGAATATAGACCTCTTTGCCATCCTCCTAGCATTCTCCTGCTTGTGGTCACGGCTCCGTTGGCGTGTACCGCAAAACGCAACCCCCCCACTACCCACCTTCAGTCTCTTTAGTTGACCTTCAACCACATCTCAATCGCCATGGCTACCGCAACTGCCCCACAGAGTGACAATATCGCGCATGCCCTCGCGGGTGCCGGTTGGCCTCTCCCTATTACTCCTTCACCCTTTACCTGCTAACATTTGTACCAGGTGGCGGGATACTGTCTATGACCCTCACGTAAGGGCCCAGCCCCTCCAGAAGGCAGCACTGAGGGAATCTCGGCCTAACCACCTTGTGGTCTAGCTATCCGCTGGTTACCTTATCCACTCGCGCACAAGTTGAATCGAAGCGTGCACAATCATCCATAGCTAATGCCGTCCGTCGCATTATCGAGCGAGAAGGAGTCACTGGGCTCTATGCCGGGCTAGAATCTGCCCTTTTTGGGATTAGCGTTACAAACTTTGTATATTATTATTGTACGTATTTTGCCCTAGACACCTACAGTGCGAGCCCTAACACTTACTAACCTACCACGCCAGGGTATGAATGGACCCGCTTGGGGTTTGAGCGAGCCGCCGTCAGAACCGGTCGCCCCTCGAAAAAACTGACGACTGTGGAGTCTATGCTCGCTGGCGCTCTTGCCGGTAGTGCCACTGTGCTCATCACCAACCCCATCTGGGTCGTTAACACCCGCATGACGGCGCGCAAGGAAGACTCTGAGGAGGCAGTATTACCCGCCTCGGCGCCCAAGAAAGCCCCAACTTCCTTGGGGACCCTATTGGCACTGATCAGAAATGAGGGTCCCAGTGCACTGTTCGCCGGAGTCATCCCAGCTCTTGTGCTGGTGATCAACCCTATCCTACAATACACAATCTTCGAGCAATTGAAGAACTATGTCGCCAAGAAGCGACGGGTGACGCCCACAGATGCCTTCTTCTTAGGTGCGATAGGAAAGCTCATGGCGACCTCGATCACCTATCCTTATATCACAGTAAAGAACAGGATGCACGTTGCAGGAAAGGAGAAAGTGACAATGTCAGAAGGTTTGAAGAGAATTGTGCAAGGTGAAGGATGGCAGGGCTTGTACAAGGGTATGCTCGACCACTAAATGCCGTCTTATTCCGGGCTTCCCAGTAGCTTGCTAACTCGAGTCTCTACAACCTAAGGCATTGGACCCAAGATCACTCAGAGCGTCATCACCGCGGCGTTCTTATTCGCCTTCAAAGATGCCTTGTATGCTATGACCGTCAAGACACGACGAAGGCTACATGCTGGTAAACTCGCCAAGCTCGCGACCAAATAGAGCCGGCTCATCCCTTGCGCGAGAGCGAAGAGTTTCGGTGTTAGTAGCTCGTCCGCCTCGACATTTTCTTGGCGGAAGCTGAAAAGGAAGTGATGATATTTTGACTTCTATGCACAAGATCATGCGCTTGCAAGTATTTTAGGTGTCAGAGGCTGAACATCGAAAAAAAAAAAAATTTTATATATGTATACTTCCGGGCTACAGTACCCCACGAGATCTTTCCGTTTCTTTTTTCCCATGGGGGGCTTTGCCACCACCATGTTTGCTTTGTTCTATAGTAGATAGGGTCAGAGGGGATATGAATATAGTTAATGGCTCCGAATAGCACCGGGGAGTATATTGACTTCCTCCCTTTGACCTCGATTAAACCCCGAACACGATGCTGGCAATCGGCATTCGTCCCTCGGCATCCGCCTCGAGAGCCCGTCCGGTGGGCGCAGGATCGTTCAGCCGTAAAGGACGTTTGTATATTCGTTTTGCAGCGCACTATGTCGGGACACGAACACGTCCGAATCTAGGCTAGCTTCGGCCGGAGGGAGCTCGCAACATCGAAATGGCGGTTCGGCTGCTACCGATAATAAGCGCCTGCACCTCTACAAGTACTCTATACAGAGATTGCCACGCGGCGCCCTGCGCTCGGCGCTGGGCGCTGGGCGCTGGGCGCTGGGCGGTAGCATAGGACTATTGCTACATACTCCGGAATACGTTAATGCGCTTACACAGTCAGACAAAAAGAAAAGCGCCATGCCACTAGCCCAAAACAGACCCTTCGCCCATCGAAGACCCCGATGTATCACGCCATTTTTAGCCACTCTAGTGCACCCCGTACCCTTTAGAAGCCGTACACCACGAGATCTAGATCTTCAAGACTTGGTATTTCAATCCTGATGCCCCCGACCCGAGGCCAGATAGATTAGATATTTGGTACCAATAGCCAGCGACCCGTCGATAAGCCCACATCCCTCACGAACCATGTCTTCACAGCATAATCCGAAATTCGAGACGTTGCAATTGCATGCAGGGTATGCCCCCGACAGGCGCCACAGCGTCGGCAATTTGCTGATGACCCGGAAATCACAGCCAGGAACCCGATCCGGCGACAAATGCGAGGGCAGTGCCGATCTACGCGACTACTGTGAGGACAAACATTGAACTTGGGAGAAGGCTCCATTTGTTTGCTGACCGCCAATTCCTAGTCATTCACGTTCAATGACTCGGCTCATGGCGCCGCCCTTTTTGGCCTGCGGGCGTTCGGCAACATATACAGCCGGATTATGAATGTGAGCCCCCCAAACGACTCCACGAAACACCACGAAGTTCAGAGCAAGGTCCCCCTTTTAACCCGATACGTTTGTTCATACAATTGCATGTTTAGCCCACCGTAGATGTGTTCGAAAAGCGAATGGCAGCCCTCGAAGGAGGGGTTGCTGCCGTTGCCGCCTCGTCCGGTCAATCCGCCCAATTCATGACTATTGCCGCCCTTTGCCATGCAGGAGACAACATCATCTCCACGTCCTATCTCTACGGTGGGACATACAACCAGTTCAAAGTGTTCCTGCCGCGTCTCGGCATCACCACGAAGTTCGTCAAGGGAGACAGGGCGGAAGACTTCGTCGATTTAATTGATGAGAATACCAAGGCTATATATATCGAAAGCATCGGGAACCCGAAATACAATATTCCGGACTTCGAGGCTATTGCGAAGGTAGCACATGATGCAGGTGTGCCTCTCGTTGTGAGTATAGAAATCCGTGGGGCCTGAATGTAGCCACTAAGAGGCTCGTAGGTAGATAATACGTTCGGAGCAGGCGGGTACCTCGTACGCCCCATTGATCACGGCGCAGACATCATCGTGCACTCAGCGACCAAATGGATCGGTGGCCACGGAACAACCATCGCCGGCGTTATCGTCGACTCTGGAAAGTTCGACTGGGGCAAGCACGCGAAACGATTCCCGCAATTCAATGACCCAGCAGAAGGATACCATGGGCTGAAATTCTACGAGGCCTTTGGACCCATCACGTTCGCCATCCGAGTTCGGGTCGAGATCCTCCGAGATTTGGGTAGTGCGCTTAATCCCTTTGGAGCGTTTTTGTTGCTTCAAGGCCTAGAGACACTATCACTGAGGGTGGACAGGCACGTTGAGAATGCCCTGAAACTGGCCAGGTGGTTAGATGGGCATGAGAACGTTAGTTGGGTGTCTTATCCTGGTGAGCTACCCGACGGTTCTATATTACTGACGACATACGATTGCTAAATACCTGATACCAGGTTTGGAGCACCACCCTTCCCACCAATTGGCCAAAAAGTACCTTCCACGAGGCTATGGCGGGGTCCTTTCCTTTGGCGTCAAAGGGGGCGAGAGTGCCGGCAGCCAGGTTGTGGATGGCTTCAAATTGATTTCGAATTTGGCGAAGTGAGTTGTCCTCGCCGAACTATCCCGAATTTGCCTTACTAACGGGTCTGTTCCTCTGTTCAGTGTTGGCGACTCAAAGTAAGCCCCACAACGTTTAGAAACTGCAGCTCTTCCACCATTCCTGTCCCTGACCATGTGCCTCTTAGGACGCTCGCAATTCACCCCTGGTCTACGACCCATGAGCAGCTGTCAGAAGAGGAGAGACTCGCTAGTGGTGTCACATCGGTAGCTATGCCCCAATGCCCCACCCTTTAACAGCAGACAAAGGGCCTCTCCCCCCGCCCCCCACTAGTTGCATTTTGGTTGTGTGGCTGACGAACAACCGAAATTGGCAGGATCTCATCCGCATCTCGGTTGGCACCGAACACATTGATGACATCATCCACGACTTCGAACAAGCATTCATGGCGAGTGCAGCAAAGCCGGAAGTAGAAGCAGTGGAATCGAATGGCACAGCGACGGAAGGTGTTGCGAAGCTGGAGGTTTAAATTCAAGTGTTTCCGTAGGATAGTATTTTGTAGTGGGGAGAGAGAGGGCACTAGTCTCGAATAGTCATGAATAATTTACTCAAGCCATTCCCATTCGTTGCGCCCGTGACCGGCCTGACCGGCGCGGTCCTAGCCCATGCCAGCAAACCAGGACACAGCATGTGAAAAAATAGTACAGAGCACGACAGAGCACGATAGTGCTATGCATTGGCAGTTGGTCCTGCGCAAATGAAACCGAATCATCGCGTGGCAAACTTGGCCTGTTGCAGCCAATACACCAATGGCTTGCAGTAGATCAGATGGCAAAGAGCAGGAAAACCATCGGGAATGCCGAGGCATCGAGGCACGCGCGCAAAAGGGAAGACGGAGCAGGCAAACCCCAGGGAGCGATATTGGAGGCTGGCCATTCCCTCTGGGATCTCAAACTCCGATATATTATCTCGTGTGCGTGTGCGAGGCAGTGCAAACCCGGGGCCCTACGAAAGCACTGCGAGAGTACAAGTGCAGGGAGAATAAACAGGGAGAATAGACAGGGTAAGTCGGGATTGTCCTGCATAGAAGCGGGCAGGATGGGCTCTCCTGCCTGATAGCTGCCCACTGTTTTGTTTTCCCGCACATAGAAAAGGGAGAAATGTCGTCACTTTGCTCTTTTCCAGAACCGAGCTGCTGTTGTCGAGGAGTACTCATTCTACCCTCACAAAGCTGACAGTAAAACAAGTGCCCAAACAGCACTTCAAAGCGACCTCCCGAACTCCTACACGCACAGCCTGCGACCCTCGGACGTCGCGCTCCGACAATTACTGCAATTGGTGGAGGATTGCCTGTTGCGGGTACACACTGCTCCACAAACACTAAGCCTACAGCACTCCAGCTTTATCGACCAGCGACAGAGCAGATACGGACAGGGCCGAAATGTCTGCGGTGGTTCAGGCTCGTGTGAAGGAGCTGGCGCTGCCGCCACCTCCGGGCATGCCGTATAGTGTCCCACTACCCGGATCAGAGACGGAGGGCAGGAGCAAGGTGTATAGACATTGGAGGTTTAAGGATGCCATGCTAAAGACCTTAGACCCCGCGGTGAGATTCTGAAAATTTGTTTGTCCCACAGGAATGGTCGCCGGGACGGCGGTGTCACCCGTTGGCTTCGGCTTTCGTTTCGTTTATTCGGTTATTCTTTGTTATTCGGAAACATGAGAAAAAGTAAGTGCTGATGTTGGGAGCCCGAGCAGGTTACAACGGCCCACGAGCTATTCGAGGATACGGGTGAGATCCCTCTCTCAGCTCACGACTCCCCTTCAGGCTAACATTCGCATTAGCAAATCGCCAACCCGCGCGAAAGGCATTAGGCCACCGGCCGTACGATCCCATAAAAAAGACTTTTGGTCCTTACCAATGGCTGGATTATCAAACGGTCCAACGAAGGAAAGCGGATTTCGGTGTTGGTCTTGTGGAATTGCACGAGAAGGTGGGCATCACGGGCTCAGGGTATGGGGTGGGTTTATGGTGCCAGAACAGGCCAGAGTGGCAGATTACCGGTACGCAGTGTCCCTAGAAGAGCCAGCTATATGAGTTTCGATTGACGACAACGTCTGGCAGATCTGGCCTGCATGTCTCAATCGCTGTTCACGGTCTCCATATATGACACTCTTGGATTGGATGGAATGGAATATATAGCAAACCATGTGTCCTTGGCTTGTGTTGTAACGGGATTGAACCATATCCCCACGCTCCTGGCCTTAAAGCCGAAGCTACCGAGCCTCAAATTCATCGTTTCGCTCGACCCGTTAGATGCTGGGGAACTTCCTGGCCAGACAAAGAAGGATCTCCTGGACGCGTGGGCGCATGAACAAGGAGTTGGACTCTACTGCATCGAAGATGTCGAGGCGCTCGGCCGTGCCAAGCCCCGTCCCGCCAAACCTCCATGCCCCGAGGACATTGTCACCATCAATTACACATCTGGCACCACTGGCAACCCCAAAGGAGTCGTTCTTACACACGCCAATGCCGTCGCCGCTGCATCCTTTTGTTTTATAACCGTCCCCCAGGACGACAGTGACGTCATCTGTTCATACCTACCACTCGCTCATATCTACCAGCGACTCTGCGAACATGCATCACTATGGGCTGGCTCGCAGATAGGGTACTTCCATGGGAACATACTGGAGCTCGTTGATGACTTGAAACTGCTCAGGCCAACAGGATTCATCTCCGTCCCCCGCCTCTACAACCGCTTCGGGACCCTCATCCGCTCTGGCACAGTCGAGCAGCCTGGCGTCAAGGGTGCCTTGTCCCGGCACATCGTTTCTGCCAAAACGGCTAACCTCAAGGCCCCAGGTGGCTCTAACAAGCACGCACTGTATGACCGCATTTGGTCCAGAAAGGTCTCGGCCGCTATCGGCCTCGACCGCTGCAAGTATATGATATCTGGTTCCGCGCCTCTCAACCCCAACCTGCACCAGTTCCTGCGTATCGTCTTTGCCAACAATTTCATCCAGGGTTACGGTTTGACCGAATCCTATGCTTCAGGGCTTGCCCAGTTCAGGGGCGACTATAGTGCTGGCAACTGTGGCGGCCTTGCACCCACCATTGAAGCGTGCATCCAGGATGTCCCGGCCATGGAATACTATAGTACAGACAAGCCCTATCCCCGTGGTGAGCTACTCCTTAGGGGTCCTACGATGTTCAAGGAGTATTATCGCGACCCGGAAGAAACAGCGAAGGCTCTCCTCCCGGATGGCTGGTTCCGTACGGGCGACATTGCAATGGTTGATGAAATGGGCCGCTTCACCATCATCGACCGCGTCAAGAATATCCTCAAGCTTGCCCAGGGCGAATATATCTCCCCTGAGCGCATCGAGAACGTCTATCTTAGCCGGCTACCCTTCCTAGCACAAGCCTACGTCCATGGCGATAGCGTGCAACCATTTCTCGTTGCTATCCTCGGCATCAATCCCGAGGCTTTCGCTTTGTTCGCGGGTAAAGTCCTAGGCACGAACATTGAGTCAACGAACCTTGAGGATATCAAGGCAGTGACACAGGACAACCGCGTACGGAGAGCCGTCATTCACGAGCTAGACAAGGTTGGCAAGGACGACAAATTCAAGGGGTACGAGTACGTACGTAACGTGCATCTCCTCGTTGAACCGTTTACCATTGAGAATGAATTACTCACCCCGACGTAAGCCTCCTCCACCTTATCTTAGTAGGCAAGCTGAGCTGACGTTTTGGAAACCGGTAGCCTAAAACTCAAACGCCCACGAGCAGCCAAGGCATTCCGCGAGCATCTCGATCGGCTGTACGAAGAGGCATTGGCCGGGGGGGCTGGAAAGGAAAAGGGGTTCAAGGCAAAGCTATAGATAAAGACGGGTGCATCATACATATCTGTGCTGCTGCGTGTGACATAACACTTGTAGACTACCCTATAGAATAGGACCAACAGACCATGTCCAGCTCCAGTATTTTCCTTCGCGGTGTTGTCGACGATTATTGAAACGTTGCGCGATTTGAGAGTTTCAGAACGCGGAGAAGTCAGCAATTAGGACGCAATCTGACACTTTTGATTCGCCCGGGGAGTTTAGACGTCATGTGACGCGACATCCCCCCTCTCCACCGACCCCGCGTAATTTTCTCTCTCTCCGTCGTATTTTCCCCACCAAGCTACTCTAATTGTCTACCGAGTAATTTGTGCAGTGGTATAAAATTCCATTCCATATACACACATCCTTAAAGCGATCATTTGTAGATAAAAGGGCCTTTGAAAACGGCTGTTTTCCACGGTGACGTTCTGCGATTTCAAAGTGACTTATCCACATAACCCACATAACTCCACCTAAACCCTCTCCCCCCCACCCCACCCAAGTGCTACCTCATTTGTTCAAACACCTCACGAGGGCATAGTGCACAAGTAAAAGGGAGCCAGCCCAAATCAGCACCTCTCTGCTCTGCATTCTAAGTATGTGTATGTGTATGTGTATGTGTATGTGTATGTATTCGTATCAGAAGAGATCCTTGCGTACATGGCATACATAACATGCATATACTATATAATATACGCAGTTGGTGATGCATTGGGTTAGTTTGGGTTGGGTTGAACGGGTTAGGTAGGTTTGGGTTATGGGTTATCTAAGAAAGTCGGGTTGGGGTTGGTTGGGTTAAGTTGATTAGGTGGGTAAGGCGAGGCAAGGTAAAGGCAAGGTAAGGCGGGGACAACTCACTCAACTCACTGCACACACACACACACACACAGAGTCTATCCACTTCCACGTGGACCAATGATATATATATATATGTATATGAGAGTAGAAATAAAAACCGAAAAATAAAAAAAATTTTACGTTGTATTTTTTTTTATTTTTTACTGCCGTCTATTGTCGTTACTATTTTTTCTCATGTTCATGTCCGATGATAGTTCTGGGAAGAAAACTAACTAACTCTAACATGTACACACACACATATATAAATATATACAACGCATACCGCGCGTAAACGTGGGGGGGAAGAAGAAGAAGAAGAGGAGGAGGAGGTTAGCTTTTCTTAGTAAAAATAAATAAATAAATTCTGTTCTCTTTTCCCTATCTATGGGTGTGCTATATATTATAAATTATTTATTATTTATTTTTACTACTTTTTTTTGGTTCGTTTCTTTCTTCGCGGTGTGGTGGGGTAATAGAAGAGAGAGAGAGAGAGAGAGAGGGAGGGAGGAGAGAAGTTTCTCTCTTCTCTTCTTCTCTCGTCGCACCCACCACCACCACCACCACCACCACCGCCTTCTCGTCCTTCCTTCACTTCACTTCACTTCGGCTTTGCGGCGCTTTGCTTTTACGACACTTTGCTTTCCGACACTTCACTTGTTGCGACGCTCTATCCATCCATCCATCTATCTACTCACCGGGAGAAAAAAAAAAAAACAAAAAAAGAACTGGGAAAAAGACGGGGGAAGGATTAATCATGGTGCTTGTCATCAACGTCACGCACCTGCTCCGCACTATACAGGCTGCGTTTGCCCTGATTGTGCTCTCCACCACGGCTTATGGTATTTGGTTCCCCCCTTCTTTCCTTTTCCTCTTCTTCTTCCTCTTCCTCTCCCTCTTCCACTTCCTCTTTCTTTCCCCAACTGTATCCGTATACATATATACACACATGTACGTGCCAAACCGACGAATGCTAATAAAACCCCCCCTCCAAAAAAATTAAACAGTGGCGAGTTGGTATAATTCGGGCAGCTACTCAGTGTCGCCGAGCGCAGTGAATTTTTTGATTTTCACGGTGGGTAACACACACATATATATATATAACCCTAGTTCTCGTTGGTGTCTGTTGTGTGGATTGTCGTTGTTGTTGTTGTGTGTGTGTATGTATGTATGATCTTTGCTAATAAAGTGGGGTTGTTGTTGTTTATTGTCAAAGGCTCTGTGGACTGTCTGCGCTGTGGCGTATCTCCTCCTCGCCGAAGGCCATGCGCCGAACCTCTACCATCCCCGCGCCATCACCGTGCGTCAGCGCCCCCCTCCACCCTTTTCCCATACCCGTACCCATATCCACACACACACACGGCGCTGCTAACCACGCAGCCCAGGGCTTCGAAACGTTGACGATGATCTTTTGGTTTGCGGGGTTCATCGCGCTGGCTGCGTTTGTCAACCAGATGAAGATCTGCCGTGGCGGAGTGTGCCACTCTGCGCAGGCGGCTATTGTGTTTTCGAGCTTTGAGTGGTATGTTTTGCCACTGCCATTTTCCGGGACGTCTGTGGGGGGGGGAGGGGGTAGGGAGGGAAAGGGAAGGAAAGAAATCATGCTGATGTGCTGGGCATTAGGGTGGCGTGGTTGATGACCATGGTTATGTGGATGCAGGCGTCTATGCGGGCGAAGGTGGAGGAGGCTACAAAGACAGAGGCGGGGTAGGGAGAGGGGGGTTTAGTTTTGTGACGAGGTTACGAGGTTCATTTTTTTTTTTATATTTTTTCTAAACCTAGTCTAATGAGGGCGGTGGGGTTTTTTGGAGTTTATGTTTTGGATCAGGAGCATATTTTTTACACGATTTTTGTGTCGTCCACGACGACGACTGCTGCAACATACAGCAAAAAAGACAGAAGACCCCGAAAAAAATAAAAATTGAAAAAAAAACAAAGCCTCTTCCCCTTTCCATCCTTCCAGAACCTCTTCACTCAGCCCTCAATTTTTTTTGGTCGCTGTTGTCGCCGACATAATAGACAATACAATGGAGAAACGATACTAATGGGCTAGCTACTCGCGAGGGGGAGAGAGAGCATAATCCCAAGTCTGCGCGCCTGTGGAAGACAATTTCTGAGCCTGGGCAGCTGACTGGCATACTTATGGCGCGGTAGATTCAAAAAAAAAAACTGCCTCTTACAACAAATACTGCTGGGCTATATTATTATTATTATTATTATTATTGTCTTGATGTTTAGTGTCTAGTGTTTATTATTATTATTATTATTATCTAGTTAATAATAATATCCAAGTTATGCATTGTTTCAAAATGGTATTATATATATATATATACATATATTATTTTTTTATTTTTTTTTTATTTTCCTGAGGGTTTTTATGTAATAGATATTAGGAGATGTGTTGGATATATATATATATATCTTTGCTGGTAAGGGATATATTGAATTCTTAATGATCTCTGGAGTATTTTCACTGGAAAAAGAACGGGGAAAAGCATTTTATAAGGGTTCTCAAAATATTCTCGGCTGCGTGAAAGAAGATATTCATACTTTCTCATTTCATAAAGAGAAAAAAAGAATGCCTTATAATAATAATAATAATAATAATAATAATAATAATAATACTTGTTTATTTGTTTTTTTTTTATTTTTTAATTTTTTATAGTTCAGTCTGTTACGGTTTGATTTTTGTGACAAAGAAAAAAAAAAAAGCTGCTTCTTTTTGCCTTAAACCCCCCTCTAACTGGGCTTCACTTGGCACAGTCGACTATCTTCGGCACAATCCAGAAGGGGTGGTAGCCCCCTTGTCCGTCTGCAGAGAGCTCTTGCGACATCTCGACCTTGATTGTTGGGAGCCGGCTATTGTCCGTCGCTTGATCCTTGGCTTTGATGGCTTTATTTAGTATTGCTATAGCAATGCTGGTGGCAATGCTGGCGCGAAGTGAGTCTTTTAGATTCTGTTCGGCCAAAGTCGTTAGGAGCTAACAAGCTGGGCGCATGGAAGGGGGCATGTAGATAACATACCTTAACCCACCATTCTTGGCAAAGCGCTGAGTGTGTCGTGACAGGGTCCATCTTGCCTATCATTTCGTAGTCCTTCCGAAGCCGGGTAATGGCACTAGCGGCAGCAGCAAGGAGCCTAGGGGCCTATAGGAAAGCAATACGGTTAATTTCCAGCGGCTTAGGGGGCAAGGATTGAAGAGAGCACTTACGCTATCTTGCGTTTGTACTGCAAAAGTCCTAAAGTCCTCAAATGGGACGAGTTCAGGGAGGCCGATATGTAAGAACGGCTTCATACGTATTTCGTAGCGCAGGGCGTCGCTACTATATGGTCGCGGAGGAGAATCGATAAGGTGAAGGCGGTGCAGTGCAGAATAGAACTATGGGACTGGGCATGAGCCTAAATTCAACCACCAAGTGCTTCCATAGCCTGGAGAAAGGCAATGAGGAATTGTATTCTCACATAAAACATGGCACCGGAAAAGGCCTGGGTTGCAGTGGCCTCTAGCATAGAAAAATTAAGAAATGAAAGTGATCTGGTAATATCGTCTTTCTGGGTTTTTGCCTCGTCGGCTGAAAGAGAAAGTTGACTCAGTTTCCTTGCCACAAATCCTCGAATACGCTCAAGGTGTCGAATGCGCGTTTGGACTATGTGTTGGAGATACCTGTGGTCGCCTTAGCTTTGTCTCATGCTGAAAGAGGCTTTGATCCTACCAATACATGCCTAGGAGCTCGTCGGACTGATAAATTTGGAGCTCAAAACCAAGCTGGATGATCCATTCCATTTGTTTGAGCTTGTGGTAGTATGCCCACGATGAGAGCGGAAAAGCAAATATTGGCTCAGCAGAAATTGCAGCATCGATCACAGGTTCCTCGCCAGTAAAACTACGTAATTCATTGTCTAGTTCCTCAGCCTAAACAAATCAATAAGCTCGAGTCCAAAAAGGTTTCTGATGACTAGGCATTCTACTTACATCCATCTGGAGGCTTTCCCAGTCTCGCAATGTGTGGCATAATGTTCGCCGAATCCTCGATCTGTTTTGGCAAATCGCTCGGAAAACGTCAATGTATGACTGTTTGCCCGTACAGTGAGTAGAATTCTTCAATCTCGGCAAAATCAACATACCTGACCAGCTCTAGTGGCAAACTCGTCCATTCTCTTCCGAATCTGATATCTTCGATCTCCTGGGTGCTCAACCCCCCAATTTTGGACATCGAGTAGTATATCTGCTGGTAGCACAATCTCTGCTAGGTCATAATAGAGAAGCTGTTTTACCGATAGCTTTCCCAAGACTACTTCGTTGGCACATATGAGCGATTGGAGTAGGGCTCGTATGTAGACTGAAGGCTGGGGCCTCCGCGATTGGAATGTCCACACGAAGGTCTATTTTAACCAAATTGAGCTTATGAGGCTTCCGTGTTGAGGGGACATTTACCTACCAGCAAATCATTGCTGCCGCAGAAATTTAGAACCGATGCCAGACCTATGCCATCCTGGCACAGCCTCTTTAGGTGTAAAAACGCATTTTCGAAACTAATATTGACAATAGGCCTCGGCGGAACAGTGCTAGCCAGCTTGCGCTGAATTTTGACGCTAAAGGATTGTTCTACCGGCTTTCCAAGTTTGTGGGAATCAGCTATCATTTGTAAGTGCTTAGCGCAGGCTTCCCATTCTATGGTTGATGGATCCTTTGTGATGTCCAGGTCCTTGGAGACTGCTCCGAGGAACGCTTTTCGGAACTCCAAGCGGGTCCTTAGTGCCTCTCTGAGGTCCTCGGATATGCTTCTGGCTTCTTCCTTTTCGAGCCACCATATCGCCTCATCTAGCAAAGCAAGCACCTTGGTCTCAGGGATTTCGTGGAGTAGACTGCGGTTGTAGAGATGCGTCACAAAGTCCTCTTCCTGCAACCCAAGTTAGTCACTGCATCAAGTCATGTGGGAAAACAAAGGAGGTTCGCCGTGAGAATAGATTAGCAATGAGCCCAAGAGTGCTTACCTCATAGCAATGCTCTGCTTCTATTCTCCGGTGGACATAATTGCAGCTTTTTAGCAATGCTATACAGTAGGTTCGGAGGATAATATGCAGTAAGCTCTCAGAAACATCACCCCTTTTTGGGTCTGGAATGTACGGATGAACGAAATGCGCATCCTCCAGCACTTTCGGTGATGCTGAAAGCAGTTTGTCAATATAGAGCGAAGTAAAGAGTGTCTGAGAAAGCGGGTTTCCTTGATGCCATGCCATCTTGTGCTCAATTGTGTTAGCTGCTCCGTATGAATAGCATGGGCGGGGGGGGAATTTCCTACCTCATGACACAGAAGCTGGTCCATAATTCCAATAATCTCATGGGGTAACAGGGGCTTCACGACGTCGTATTCGTCTTCTAGGGTTTCCCCAGGCGCCAGATACCCGTTGTCCATCTTCGGGTCCATAATCTAAGCTATCAGCGTCTGTTTGGGAGGTGGGCTAGTTTATTTCGAACCTCCAGGGCGCCCACTGCTTCAAAAAGCGTGAAATGGTCATCCTTCACCAACTGTCCGGTCTTCAGGTCTACGTGGAATGGTAACGAGTCAGCAGGGCCCAAGGTGAAATAGAAATAGCCTGTTGGACAGACCCGAAGATGCATTTATGAACTGAAGAGTGATATCCCTAGCTGTGACCCCTGTGCTACGTATCCTCGGGGTGTTTGGAGCAGCCGCTGCAGGCTTATCGTTGTTGATAGCAGGCTCAGCTGTACGGTGGACGGTCAGCCGCTCATCTCCCATTGCAAGCCGAACCCAATCTACCTGTAGCGATGCTTTCCCCGCCACTAGTCCCCATAGCTCAAGTCCACGGGCAATAGTCTTCCAAAAGGCACTCAACTTTACACTTTAGATACGTTGTTGCACGGGAACGGCAGCTCCAGCTTATTTTCGCTTGACTGGCGATGGGGCTTTTTTTCTTTCTAGGAGACTACACCGAAATACAAAATGTACAGTTCGCGTTCTACATCTTCCCTCAGCTTCCCCTTGGATTCACCGGATAAGCCACGGGCTCGCATAGACTCGGACTCTATTGTGATTGACTTCCTGCTGCTTCCTCCATTGCCTTTGCATTCGCCTCTGCTAAATTCTTGTTCTCGCCCTGTTTGCCGTTCTGCCCACGAACATCAATTAGCCTACCCCCAAGTCACCCCGTCCGGCGCCAGACTCACCTCCCACTTTGCGAACCTTAGCTCCATCTCGCCTCTCCTCTCAGCTTGCAGCCGTGGGCCTTCTTTAAGGCTCCGACGCACGACGCGGGCAGTAACTGCTAGGTAACGATTGTATCTGGTTGGAACCGTCAGTAACATCTCCCTGTGAATGAACCAATCAAGGGGCAATACGTGAGACCGGCGGCCTTCCAAGCAAATGCCATTGCGAGTGTGGATTGTTAAGGGATTTGTGTGAGAGCTTTCCTGGTGGCGTTGAGGGTCGACTGGCGGGTGAACTCGGTCGGTTGGCAAGTACGGAGCGTCCGCCAAGTCTGGTCACGTGCAAGAGACTGTTATGCTAGTGTACAGTACAACAAGGTGATATTTGAATATTGCGTATCATTTATAGTGTTTAGTGTTGGTATAGAGTACTGGGTAGGGTACTGCGGTGTTGTATTTAATAAAATAGAAGCAGATCTAAGCTAGTTTTCCCAACATCAAAGGCTATTGATACATGTGTACACTCGCAGTCCTCCCCTCAAACTGTCAACCCAATTTCCTCAGCAAACGGTAAAACGTACAAATCTCCTACTGTCGACACGGCCGCTTTGCTGGTCAACATATCTTTGGCAGCCTGTTTCGATGTCAATGGTCTCGCTGGGTAATCGATGCTTGATGTAGTTGTATCACTTACCTTCGCCACTTGCTCAGCGCTAACAGCCCCTATCGCCTTTGCCACCTCATCCATTTGGAACGGCCTTGTCCCATAGATCAGTCCAGAGCCGGTGAGTTCCAAACCATGGGTTACCTCCTGTTCCGATTCTAGGGCTCTGAATTTTGCAAGCGCGATGGCCTTAGAGACATCTTCCTTGCTAACCTCACCGGCTGCAACGCTCTTTAGTGTCTTGACAACCTCTAAGCTAGCCCCTCGGACGCCATTTGCGCTGCCGTTGAGAGTGATGGAAAGCAGTCCCGCATCGGAATATGCGGTATGAGCCGTCGATACTGTAACGCCTAGATGCCCTGAAACAACCTTACCTAGGAGAGAGAAGCCAGGTGACCATTTGATACTCGATTGGCCACCGAGGAGAGTAGCAAGTACGGCAATTTCTGGCTTATAAGAGCTGCCGGTAGTAAAATGGCTCGAGCCGGAAAAGGCAATAACCATCGAGTTTCCAGAACCGTGTGGAATCCGCTCCTCCCCGCCGTAGTATTTGCTAGCCGGGCTCTCGAATTTTGTCGCTTCTCTAGGTGTGGGGTAATCTTTAAAGAACTCCCCTGTCCATTTAGCAAGCTCTTCTGGGTTGGCGCCATTGGCGACAACGGCAATATTGCTCTTAGCGTACGCTGCGGTAGAGTATGCGGTAATGGCCTCTTCCGTGAGATATTTAGTCAATAGAGTTGGGGACAGTACATGGAGTGGGGCGCCAAGTCCTCGGTGGAAGGCAACGCTATGCGCCGAACCGTGAGCTAGGTCTGTTGTTGATGCAAGGAGCCGCCGCTGGTGGAGAGTAAGGACGGGAATAACTTCTTCGTGGAACTCGTGGGCTTGGGAGTGGGTCAGCAATAGCATTCACCCAAGAGCCTCGTTGAATGAGCTACCGGTAAATAACGTCTTCCCCGCAACTTCAGCCAGGAGCTCAACGAAATACGGTAGGTCATCCTTTAAAAACTTCGCTTGGAGGACGAGATTCTCTCTGGAGTGGTACGCGGATAATTCACCGCCGAGAAGCTCTGCCTCTCGAGTAATACGCAAAGACGAGCGCTTCTGTGTATTCTATACGCCCAAATAAACATAGTCAGTTTAAAAGCATCCCCCTCGAGTCGAATTGGGTCTCAATGGCGTTGCAATTGGCAAAAAACAAACATGCTACTGACCTTAAAGGCGAACTTCTCCAACCCATCTGCTACGCCTGGGAGAGTCTGATATCGCGTTCCAGCCTTCGCGACCAGTGCTAGTGTAGTAGTGGGCCCGGATATGTCTCTAGTAGCGACCTTAACACCAGCAGCTTCGCCAGTCTGGAATTTGAAGGATCCCGAAGCTGCAACGGCCAAACCTCGGCGACTAGCCGGTTGGTGGCAGCATTGCCTGGAGGTGAGCTGGGTGATCCGTCCAAGCGAAGACCGGGAGATCATAGCTACGGAGGAATTGGCGTGCGTTGCAGAGGGGGGGAGTTAGTTGATATGTCGGAGCCGTAAAGAGAGCGGTTGAAAGAGTTCGGGGGTGAGGCCCAGCACTCAACTCCAGGCTTGTGGTTCTCACGTGTACTCGATCACGGGGTGCGGGTTCTGTGGGCGGTCACTAGTGTCTCAAGCGACCCACTGGACGATCCAGCCTCCGAGTCCTCGTAACATTTATGTTTCCATAATCCTCCTCCGGCGTGGTCTTTTGGCACGTCCTCCGATGGCTGTCGCTGGGACTGTAGGGGGTCGAGCTGTTCGTCCACTATTTCTTCTCTAGAGCCTGTTCTCTACTCTAGCAAGCTCTATCCTGTGAGCACGACGCGTTCTTTGTCTAATTTGCGCGTTCGCTGGCGTTTCATAACGGAACTTGACGCGGTTTTATTGATATATATTGTTTCACTGATCCTCCAGCAGTGAGGCAATGGCCGCGTTATACTGCTCTAATAGCTTCAGCAAGCTACCGAACTTTATCGACCTTACTGGGTCTGATGAAGACGATGACGATGACCATGTTCGGACCCTACCGCAAGCCCCAATAACTGTTTCTCAAACTTCCCCGACGTTGCCACTTGAATTCTCCGGGGCGGTCCAGGATACATTGTTGGAGGCGGCAAAAGAGAGTACGAGACGTTTAGTTGCAGTGGCAACAGTTCCCGTCGGTGGCCCTTCCAAGCCGGCGCCAGATATACCGAGCAAGAGACTGAATAAATCAGCATTGGTTCTGGGGAAAACATATCGAGCAGTGGGCCAACGTCCCCTGCAGTCTTCGACAAGTACCGTCTCGTCTCCCTCAAATTCGCAGCGTGCGGTGTCAAAGCCGAAAAGCCCTACTCGTGCTCATGTGCAAACGGCGATTGAAGGCTTCTTTCATAGGCCCGGGCCCCCTACGGGTCAGCCTGATACTGGTAGGGGTGATAATGGTATGGGGAACGCCGGCAAAGGGATAGCCCCGAAGAAAATGCATAACGCTAGGGATATGGTAGACGAGTTGGGGTTGATTGAGCAGATCAGTCAGAGCTCTTTGACAGATGAGGAAAAGGCTATATTTGTCAGACATTTCAAGCACTCCGGGGAGAGCAATCCGTCGGCAGAAATGGGTGGGTCGGAGCCCGATGTTACCAAAAAGGGGGCTATATATCTCCTCCGCACACAGCTTTTTCCTTATATAGTAAGCGTAATAGACCTGTTCAAGGATATCAAAACACTAGAGGAACGAAAACAGGTTGGTAAAGAGGTAAGTATCGCTTCTCGATATCCGCTGAGGTTGTTTGACCTTGCTGATACTTTGGGTCCCACTAGACTGCTAGAAAGATGTTTGCGAAGCAGTACTTTAAAGACACCCTTCTGAGGAGCGGTGCGCCTCTATCTAGCACGCGTGATAATGAGATTAAGGCCCTCGTGAAGGCATCCTTCGATGAGGTTATCGCCGAAAGGGGGCTGCGAGTAGATGTGGTGGATAGCGGTGCTAGGCTAGGGGGGAGTATCCAAAGCCCAAGCGACGACGCCCACCACGGACTAGACGAATCTGCGGCTGCTGCAGGAATTCTGGACGGCCTTTCTGGCATAGACGTGAGCGAGCCGGAGCACTCACTGGTTGATCCGAATAAACTAGCTAAGAGCCCAACTCAGGGGAGAACAATCCCATCAAAACGGACAGTAGATGGTGTTATTAAAGCTTCCTCTATCGGTAGGGTGGATGGTCTACTCCTGCCGCACCGGGCTGATGGTTCTATAGTCGCGGATTCTCTTCCGAAGATTACCCAGGGCAATTCAGGAGGTAGCCCTAAGGCGGCCACATCGTCTAGTGATACGCGTATATACCAACATACACTCGCTTCGGGACCAGATGGTGATCAACAAGCAATGCTCACTCGATCTTTCGCAACGCCTGTAACTTCTAGCGGTCTACAAGCGATTTCTCCTATCCGTAGCTATATTGTCAGGCTTCCCGTAGGTAGAGACCGTTTATCAACGTTCATCACTAGGTGGTCATCTCCGAGTCTTGCTAAACCTGCTTCAAAACGCCGTTCTACCGATCTAAGCACCCGGCGACAGCCTTCTAGCTCTAGGCTACAGACTGCACGGTCGAGAACAAGGTCTAGCCTTCCCAAAGGTAAGTCAATTCACTTGGTGACTGGCGGGAACATCCTAGATTCACTGGCTCCTACGCTAACAAATCTTGCATTTGTAGTTAAAACCGAGACCTCGCGTTCTGAACCTGGAGGTTCTAACGTCTCTCGAGCATCTAAGGCCCTGGATGAGCTGTCCAATTCGCTCCAGCACTTGTCGACTCTAGTAAGGTCACCAGGCCAACAGGGTAGAAACTTGAACCGCCAAAAGGACTCCATAACGACCCCACTCACCCCCTCTCAGCACTCAAACGCATTTGTCTTTCCCGACATTCGGACAACCGTTCCTCCTTGTGCGAAGCAGGAGCTATCTCCTTCGAACTTAGGTCATTTGGCCCAATTCCAACCGCCCTCACTAGGATCCGTTTCGCCCAACGAGATGAGCTCAAGGCGCGCCTCTAGGAGGCTCCTTAGGGCATCTCCTGGCCAACACGTGACTCAGCTCACCACACACACTTCTCGACAAAGCATGAATTCGTTAACAGCACCTCTATTGGACAAGGGCCACCTGATGTCCATGGTCAAGTCCAAGAAGCCTTTTGTGTCCGACTGCCACCGCGGCCTCTTGCAGAAGGGGATCTTGGAAGCGTGGTGGACTGATGGGAAAGTCCTCCATGTGGATTTCTCGAACGACGAGATGTCCAAGGTATTGCGAGTGATTGAGAGGTCACCGTCAACTGCGACCGCCACCACCGCACTCCCTAACGTGAAGGCCGACCCCGCTAGGTTAGTAGAAGCTAGCCTCGTTCCGTTCGCCGACTTCCTCGAGCGCCCGACCCGTGAGAAGGTCGTGGCTCTCGCAAGCAAGATGACTGAGGCCGATACTCTCTCGGCTAGTGCCCGTCTCGTCGGTGAAGAGAGTCTACAAGGCCGGGACGTCGAAGACATTTGTAGGTTCCTGAAGGACGCAGCGCTTGGGCGTCTCGCCATGTCACCCACCATTATTCATGTAGCATCGCCAGCTCCACATATAAGACGGGGAGACCACGTCTTCTCCACGTCTACGGACTCTCTTCTTCGTCGTCGCGAGCTCGGGCTTGGTCACGCCAGGGCCAATTGGCACTCTACAGAAGCAATCGAGTCGGAACTCAAGCTCCGTGTTTTTGATGCAATGAGGGAGTGGAGGTCGTGGAGAGGCGGGTCGAGCGATGCGGCATCAGTTGCCTGGGATATTACTGGAGAGCATTTTGCTGTCGGCTTCTCTGCTGTGACGGATGCGTACAACATGCAGTATAACCGTCGCAACAATCTCATGGTTGGTGATATGTGGACGAACACGATCAAGGAGTTCCCATACCATCGAGTTCCGCGGCCAAGAACTGACTTGGTGAACGTTGTCGACGATCTCTATTTATACCAGACTGTCAGCCAGGTGAAGTTCGGAGCAAAAGGCAGGTGCATGTACTCAGCATCCTTCGACAAAACCGTCAAAATCTGGGACTTCGCGGCCGATAATACACGGGATCGCCTTCTTGCCACCCTCCACCAAGGTGCCGACGTAGACCTAATGGCGCTCTCCTCCGATGAGCACCTCGCAACCGGTTCAAGGGACGAGAAAGCTACCGTGAAGGTTTGGAATATTAACGAGGATGATCCCTCATTATCGGGGATACATTCTTCGTTCAGTTCGCCAAGGAGGCCAACCGTGTACCCTACTTGCATGCAATGGGGACCGCATGCCTCAGTGTGTAAATACCTTCTGGTTGGATTCTCTGGGCATGAAGAGAACCGCAACGGGGACATTATCGTCTGGGATGCAGATTCTGGGAGCCAAGTTACCGTATCGCCTGCATCAATAAACACTTTTGACGCAACTTGGCACCCAAGTTTACCAGCGTTTGTTGTTGGGTGCAAGCGTCCGGGGTCGGACTCCACAAGGAAGTCTGTCGCCATGCGTACGGCTGTACGGACGTACCACCCCATTAGCGGCAGTTTCAAGGACCAGTTCGAACTAGGCTGCCCGGCGTATGACATTAATGATGTCACTTGGAGGCATGTGAACATTTTTTCTGTGAAACTTGATAGCTAGAAAGCGGAACTGACATCTGGTACCAGCTCGGATGCAACTATCGTGACTGCTAGTTGCACAGACGGGAAAGTCTACGTTTGGGATTTGAGGTTCGTACCAGAAGATCGTGGCTGTGTACACGTACTTGAACACGGAGGTATGCCAATTTTTCTAGGACGCCAACAACTTGAATTGGCACTGATGTTGGAACTATCTACAGAGCCTATAGTTCCTCTCGCCGAAGATGAGCACCGCGAGAGGACCGATACTGGTGTCCGGTTTACCCAGTGGGGAGCCACGAGTGATCGCTTCTATACTGGCAGTTCTGACGGAATCGTCAAGTCCTGGAATGTCAAACGAGCGCCCGAGGACGTGCTTGTTGCCGACGTAGCAAACCTCCAATCAATTGTCATGAGTGGCGCCTTCTCACCGGACTACTCGAAATTGTTGGTTGGTGACGGCAATGGTAATATTCACGTCTTGAGGACGGGGCTAGATGATGACGACCCTATCGAGGAGATGAACTTGGAACCTGGTGAAAGAATTGAGGGAAGCGCTACTGAGGGTCGTGATGAGTCTGAGAGACTGGTTGCTAATGGCGAGCTAATGCTCCAATTTGGCAGGCACTACCAAGGGCCCAACTACCAGGACGCTGACGCGCGGAGGCAAGCACGAAGCGCAGAGCTTGACCTAGTGTATCAGAGGGTACACCAGACCACAAACGCAAACACCATCTTCCCAACTATGTTAGGCCCATCTGCCACTACTACTCAGCAGAATACCGAGGGCAACAATATTAGCAATAGGGAAGGTGATAATCAAGACAGTGCTATGGATATGGACGAGAGCGGGACTCAGGAAACTAGTGATTCCATGGACTTGAGTTGAAAGGCTTCCGATCAGGGTTACCTCTGGTTTTAATGCTCTCGCTACCTCGGTTTAGTCTTGTCGCTACCCGGAACAAAGTTCACGCAGATAAAGAACAGTAGAGAAGCCGCACAAAGAGCGAAAAGTGCCACGTAAGTGAAGAACAAAAGAATGAGAGATAAGAGGAGATGATTGGGTAGATACGATGATTTTCCTTTTCATAGTACATAGTGCAAAATAAGATGTCTTATAGAGAAATTAGAGCTTTATAAGGTGCAGTTAAGACTCTTAGAGTATATTTGAATCAGTTAAAAAACATTCAAGATGGTGTGGTTATACTTGCTCAAGCTTGGCAAACTTGTTGAGCACCAGCTGAGAACCAACTGTTGATTCCTCTAAAGAATGTCTATCGACCTATCGAAAATACTAATTATCTTTTTTTCCCATAGAAAAAAAGAGGTAAAAGTATTAACGTTACAAGCTCCCTTCACGAAATATACTACTGAAAAAGAAAACGAAAGCGCGGTAGTTAGAAAGGAAAGGCTCTATCGTTTTTAGGAAAAGGTTAAGAATTTAAAAAATAACCTATACGGATGAAAAACCAATCCCCGATAGCTTTACTATCTGCCGCTAAAGTTGGTAGGACTGATAGTCAGGTATAAGGTTAGGGAAAGGCATTAAAGGGAGACGAGAACTTCGGGAAAAACTGCATAAAGCTTCGTGGCTTGACCGACTAGGTAAGTAGTTTCCAGTCATCAGTTCCATCTAGTGCTTAGCAGTGACTTTATCACCTGTAAGCCTCTCGACAGCTTCCTTGGCCCTGTGATAGAAAGTGATTAGTAAAATTCTTAACGGAGATCCCTAAAGTGAGGCGAGAAAACTCACATATCGCCCATCCCAACCATACAAATTGTTTGCCACACACCAAGACCAATTCTAGGCGTAACACCGCGATACAGACCCTTGATGCCATTGCTCTGGTAAATATATTTCAGCGTCGACCCGACAGTCAATTTTGCTGGGCGATTGGGGTCCACTGTCTTGGACTGCATCTCGACCCGAATGACCTCTATGGGCTGGTTCCACGCGCTCAAGCCACCACCAAGACCTGATGCAGCGATCTTCTCCCATGCGGCTAGCCTTTGCCCTTCTTCTTTCCCTGTAGCTTTCCGGATACCTTGCTCCGCTAATCTACTGAGGCCGAAACGGGAACCCCAGTTCGTCATTTGTCGAATTGCAACTGCATTGACTCCTTTGTTGATTCCCCTTATTCCTTCCTTCCGGTAGATGTCCATAAACACGGCGAAAGTCCCTGGGGGTTTGACACCAACCGCGGCGACCTTGTGGCGCGTGATCTCCACGGTCTTCATGCAGGTACAGAATCCCATAGTAGCGTAGGCTTGAGCGATACCACCAGCGACACCACCCGTGATGCCTGCGAGAAACTCTTGCGCACCGAACGACCGAGCATAGTACCTATAGGAATAAGCATGGGGGTGTCAATAACCGAAGCAAAAGTATACATACTCGGCTTCAGATGCAACGAAGAGCAAAACAGCGCCTTTTGTTGATGCCTCGATCCACGCCTATACGACCACCAATACGTTAGTTATTATTAATACAAGCAGTGACCTTGCAATAACCGAATAGACCGAAGATTAAGGCGGGTATAGCCAGGCCGAGGGAGCAGGTACTCACCCAGGGAATTAGACCCTGGTAAACTGTCCACCAAATCTTGATCAGCGAAACGCCCGTAAATCCAGAGGCAATACTAGATACTGACAGCCAAGAACACCGCCACGCCCCCAGACTCTACCCAATGCACCAGCAAAACTGTCACCTCTATTCGCAGCCATAGTTGTCTGCATCCTAGTAATTAGCCTAAAGCCGTCAGGACCTCGATTAGGTTCCCTATGACCAACCTTTACAACTTCCAATGGCTATCGTTGTGCATGTAACATGTCAGCGCAATGGCCGGATACCTGGTAGTGAAAGGCACACCTGTCCCAAAGTTGTAACTCTACACCCCAGCAATCAGTATGGGATCCCAAAGACTTGAAAGATAACTAGAATAGCAGGCAATTGACTTACTCAAACATGTTTAAACCAGCTCCAACTACAGGCCCGAACTCCCCAGTCAATAACTAGTCCACATACAAGCCAGGGTGCCGGAAGAGCTAACTTACGCAGCAAGTTACTAAACTTGACGGGCTTTTTCTCGAGCTTTTTGGGCTCTGGCATTGCGGCTGCTGCTGACATTGCTGGTATCGATTACTAGACAGAGCCCTGACCAAGGGAGCCGGGTGCTTCGTTGCGGAATGAAGGGCTGGAAGGAAGCGGGTCTAGTGAGGGAAGTTGCAATGCGAGAGATAAGCTCAGTGAAGGAAGACCAGAGACTTGGAGCAGTGCACTGTGCTCGCGCGAGGTCGGGGAGAGTAGAGAGCCGTGAGTTAGTTGCACAGGTGCTGTTGAGCAAGGGGAGACACGTCGGGAGCACGGTGGTACAGACAGAAGGTCGGAGTTTGGTGAGTTCCACTATCTTTATTAGGGGCGCCCGAAAACGATGGGATCGATCGGCTAACTTTCAGCTCCTCCCTGCATTGGCGGGACGCTGGTTGGGGATCCGCACCCATTGCGGCTTCCAGCAGTCAGCGCTGCAACAGCGGCATTATCGTGCAGTGCCTTGCATTTAAAGATTGCTAGCAGATAGCAGAGCAGTTTGACTGCAGACTGGAGAGGTTTCCATTGGTCGTCTTATCCTATTACAATCCATTCGAGAACAGTACACGTACTCTAGAATACAAGGTGTTTGCGTGAAGTGATCCCGTAACTAGGCCGAATCGAATAAACCGCCATATTGTGACAAGACTGAAAAGTAAAAACACCCCCAGAATACCGTCCGTCTATATCACCCATCTAGCCCAGCACAACCCGAATCCGGATTTAGTAGCTTACAATTTCGCACCAACAAGCTTAGCATAGGCCTCAGTGCTAAAGGACTTGGGACGCTCGATAGGAGCACCAAAGGCACGGTCGATAATAAGCTGGGGTAGTACACCAAGAGCACGAGAGACCCCAAAGAGAACCGTGTAGTAGCTGGCCTCAGTCATTCCATAATATTGCAGAAGCACGCCAGAGTGCTAGAATGTCAATTAGCCATGACCCCATACACTTCAGATTTTATACTTACTGCATCAACGTTGGGATATGGATTCTTAGTCTTTCCATGCTCTGTGAGTACCGTTGGCGCTATCTTGTAGACCTGGCTGACCAACTTGAACATTGGATCATCAGGAAGTTTACGTTGTGCAAATTCACGTTGGGACACATAGCGCGGGTCCGTCTTGCGGAGAACCGCGTGACCATAGCCTGGAACAACTTGGCCAGCATTAAGTGTAGACCAGAGATAGTCAGTGATAGCCCGGTCGCTAAGGTCGTTTCCGATGGTCTTCTTCATTTTAAACAACCAGTTGAGAACTTCTTGATTGGCCCTGACTCCGGGATTAGCTATCGTTGTTAGGTGCCATGTGACGGAAAGACTTACAGTCCATGAAGAGGACCAGCAAGACCATTCAAACCGGCAGCAAGGGAGAGCATCGGAGAGCTCAGTGCGCTACCGACCAAGTGGGTGGTGTGAGCACTCACGTTTCCACCTTCCTATGCATCTGTTAGCAGGCATATTTACTTCCCGGGGTTTCGAGATTTTTACACACATGGTCAGAGTGGATGACAAGGTATAATCTCATCAAGTCAACAAAGTCCTTATTTTCGCCATAACCCAACTGGTTTGCTAAGTTAAAGCCATAGTCCTTATCTTTCTGAACCGCCGCAACCTTGCCGTCCTTGAAGACATTACGGTAGATTTTCGAAGCGATGGTGGGTAGTTTCGCGATCAAGTCCATAGAGTCCTCGAAGGTGTATTGCCAGTACTCCTTCTTGTTGATTCCCTTCGCATAGGCCTTTGAAAAGACAGACTCATGCTCAAGTGCGGTCACCGCAAGAGAGAATTGGGCCATTGGATGGAGGTCGCTCGGGCAGCGGTCAATGAGCTCTTCGATAAACTTGGGAACATCGGAACGAGCTGCCCACTCCGAAGAAAGGTCGCGAACCTGCTGTTCAGTAGGAACCTCGCCAGTTAGAAGAAGCCAGAAGAGACCTTATCAATGTTAGCTGGTGGAATAGCAAGCAAACTCATTTGGGGCCAACCTTCTGGAAGAGGCTCCTCTCCGCCAGGGGCCTTGGGGAGAAGCTGCTGACATTCCGGGATCTAAAATACGTTAGACCGCCAACAGAAACCAGAGGCGATTAGAATTTATCCTTACCGTCTTGCCCCTAAAGCGAATGCCCTCCTCTGAATCGAGAACAGAGCCCTAAGCCTTGATCAGCCGGCAATTCGAAACCATAGACCACAGGTATCCTACCTCCCATACAAGCGACTTGATACCACGAGCGCCGCCATAAACCTGGTCCAGGGTGACTTCGCCAACGACCTTTGAACCATGCTCTCTTGAAGGAAGAGAGCGCTTAGACAAGGCTGACAGACGGATTTTTGGGATTTGCATACTTTCTCAGCTTTTTCACTTTCTCAAGTTCCTCTGGCAGCTTTTCGGCAAAACGTTCTTTCAACGACTGCGTAGTTGTGAGTTAGGGCAATCACTCGAAGCTGGCTTGCATGTACTCCATACCTTAGACTTTGCCGATGAATAGCATCGGACAGCATTGAACGCCGCTGATCTCGCATTGGTGGAGGAAATAGACAGTGAAGATCGGAGAGCAGCATTGCTTATTCTTAGTGCTGAAGCCATTGGGAGTAGAGCGATTGTGCTGAGTTGGCAAAGCTGGATGAAAGTATGAGAGAACAGTGAGAGAATGGACGAACGGACGGATGGGGAATCTTTGGGATTTTGAGCTGAATTCTCGGAGCCGAGACACTATGTAATGGTCACGGGGCTCCCAACCAATTTTGAACGCAATGCACGTTGATATGCCGAGTGTATAACGACATATGATTTTAGTCCGAATTCATAATTATCATCCATTGGACAATAGGGCAAATGTGTGTGTTATAGTTTATAGCCGGCTATGCGTGGTGGTAACACCCCAAGTCACATGCAGTTTACTCAAGGCGTTCAAAAGCCGACCGGAAATCTTCAGTTCCCCTCTTTCCTGCAACCAACTTCCAACGCCTCAACGCCATCCGTCCGACATCACTTCTTAGCACTTTTCTAGTTAATAACATCAAGGGAACTGACAGGAAGTTCATTTCGTACGCAGCGCGTAACAGCCAACAGATCTGTTGACCGGTTTCTAAGCTAGTAGCCACTCCACACTGTGTGGGTTCGACTTTGTGACGCGGTCGGCAAACCAGTAGTTGAAGAACCAAGGCGTCTTGAACTTCTATCGCCACCTTTCTTTCCGCGCAGATCTGAAATTCTCAATCAGGGAGTTGATCTGAAGCAAGTAAAGTACGATCGGGGGGCATAACAGTCGACCTCTTTTGACCTTCTAGACGGTCACTGGTCAATGATTGAGCTGGGTTACCGATTAAAGAACTAGTCATGTCGGCTGTAGCGGATTTGGAAAATGCGCTCCAGGCGATGCAGTCGCTCAAACCTCCCGGCGTCTCTGGCTCGAAGATCAATAGTATCACTGCATTGTGTATGGCAAATGTTCAGGTACAGCCACATCCACCTCCCTCGCTTGGGCGGCAATCAATCTATAAGGCAGTTGCTAACATCGCGTACTTGCAGTCAGAATCCGTTCTCATCCAAAAAATCTTCACCCATTTCAAAAAGACCCCAGGAACACATAAATTGGGCGTGCTCTACGTTGTAGACTCTGTAACTCGACAATGGGTAGAACAGGCAAAGAAGACTGGCCAACCGGCTGGCAATGCTGCCCAGGACGGTACATTTGCCGCTGGCGTTAATAGAGTGACGGAACTTTTGCCCGTATTGATGACTGATATCATCCAACACGCTCCTGAAGATCAAAAGGTACGCATCTTAACGATCGCTTGGTGGCTATATTTTCTAGCAGAACATTTGGATACCATATATATACCATATCGTTCTTCCGGCGACAAAACTCAGTTTGCAAATGCGCATTATTGTTAGAGCAAGCTCCCGACTTACGTATGACCATGTGCCTTCTAGGAAAAAATCAAGAAGCTTGTTGACATCTGGGAACGAGGAAGCACCTTTCCCGCTCATATGCTTGTTTCATTCAAGGAAAAACTAAATAGCGCGCCTCCACAGAGTAAGATGATCCCACCCGCTACTTCCACAGGATATCTCTTCAAGCGTTACACACTAGAGCAGGAAGGCAAAATAGAATCTGACGCATCTCGTTTTCTGTAGACGGACAATCCACCACTCCCGATGGCTCACCACCTCGAGATGTCCACCAGACATACGGGACGCAACCGACAAACCCAACAAACCCGACGAACCCGCCGAACACCTCTGCGATCCTAGCAGCCCTCGCGAACATCGCAAAGCAGAACACCGCGATCAATCCTCTCCCCATGGGTAGTTCAAATAATGTATCAAATACGCACAATGGAGTCCCACAAGCCGTGCCTTCGTCCGTAAACCAAGCTGCAGCGATACCGCCTCCTGCGCAGCCTGTAAATATGCCAATCGGAGGAGCAAATTTGGCATCGTTGTTTCAGGGGACTAGCTTGAATCTTAGTACTCAGAATCAACCCAATGCCCAGCAACAGAATCCGCTGGGAGCACTTGCGTCTATGTTCCCGCAAACTCAAGCAAACCCCGCGCCGGAGGTTTTGCAACAGCAGTTGATGCTTCTGCAGGTACTCGCACAGCAGGGAATACCCCAAGATCAATGGGGACCGATTATCGCTGCCCTCAATGCCAATAATGCAAGTGGACTGGCCACTGCTTCTTTACCGGCTTGGAACAACCAGGCCGCCACTTGGAGTGGAAGGACAGATGAACAATCACGTGACCGAAACGGTCGCCACGAGCCCCATCTTCGCTCACCAACTAATCGATACCGTGAACGTTCCCGTTCGCCTCCAGCATGGGGAAGAGATCGCGACTCTCCTGTTCCCCGGCGCCGGGACAGTCCAATTTACGGAGAATATAATGGAGACTCGGACAGCCGGCCCGGCAACCGTGGGGAAGACTGGGATCGCCGTGGGGACCGAGGAGGCAAGGCCAGAGGTGGTAGAGGTCGCGGAACAGAGTACCGGCGTAGGAGTCCTGTTCCTGGCCGTCGTAGAAGTGCAAGCCCTCATGACCGACGTCGAGATGGTGCAGCGGCTGGAGCGCCAAAGTGGGTTGATTACGACTACACCATCGGTAGTGACAAGATCAAAGGTAAGGGTCCTTTGCGCTCATGTCTGAGAGGCTATATTAACTTTTCCCCCAGTTTTAAGTAGAACCCTTTTCGTGGGTGGTGTAACGTGAGTTTTCTCCCCTCCTCCTCCTCCTCCTCAAGTGAGTTCTACCTAGCTAACCAACACAGTTGCGCGGAGGAAGACCTAAGGACTCTATTCGCTCAATATGGAACTGTCCAGACTTGTATAGTCAACCACGAGAAACGCCACGCATTCATCAAGATGATCACTCGCCAAGACGCTATTGCTGCAAAGGAGGGCATGGACTCGCATAAGCCTGCAGATATGCAACTGAGAGTACGTTTGGTAAACTTTCATTATTTTTTTGTAGGGAAGTCACGAAGAACCTCACACTAACTGTAACAGACTCGCTGGGGCGTTGGCTTTGGTCCGCGAGATTGCAGTGACTACCAGACCGGCATAAGCATCATCCCAATCGATAGGTTGACCGATGCGGATCGCAAATGGATGTTGACCGCCGAGTTTGGCGGATCTGGAGGCAAACCAATCGAAGGCGGTATGGTCGTGGAAGAGCCTGATATCGAGATTGGCCAAGGAGTATCCTCGAAAGGTGAGTGTTTTGGACACCTGAGTGAGGAGTGAGACTCTGCTAACACCGGCTTTTTCCCTACGTAGCAATAAGCCGACGGATGGCGACTGACCAGGGCGGCAAGACAGGCCCGCGATCCACCCGGGAACCTAGAGACGGGCCTTCGCGCTATAGACGAAATGATCGTGAGGACTCTGGAAACCGTGATACGCACATGCCCAACAATACCATTGGCGTTGCTCCACCTGTTCCTGGGTTTGGATTCCCTCCTATCCCCGGATTTCCGAATGGCATGCCGATTTTCCCTCCTGGGTTTACGTTTCCCGGACTCACGCCTCAACAGCCTCCCCCGCCCGGCCAAAACATGTAGCCAACATACTACAAACCCTACTCGGCACCAGATTTCAGCGATTTCCTTGGCGTAATTTGGCGATTACGACTCATTTTCGATTTCCGTTGATATCGAAATTTCATGACTTTCAGGCGCATACGGACCGGGCCTTCGTCCTACGGGTAGGCTAACGTCATTCGATATCCATTACTAATAACCACTCCAAAATGACTTTCGTGTCTCTGGCTGGCGTCGGTTTCTTTTTCCTCTGTCTCTGTTGCTGTTGCTGTAGATATTTTTTCCTTTGGGGGTTTTTTTTCCCCTCGATTCAAAAACCATAGAGAGTCGCTCCGGATCAGACCTCAAACCTCGGGAAATTTTTTTTTTCTTTTCTTGTTAAAGAAGAAAAAAAATTCTCACAGTGGCTTTTGAGCATTTCGGTCCTTGAAATTTTTTTTTTTTTTTTTTCTCTTTCTTGTTTTCCGGACAAAGCCAAGATGGCGTGTTTCACAATAAGAGACAATCCAAAATAAACAAATAAAAAACCACAGTCCCTTTCTCCCCTCCCCGCAAAACAAAACTTCCTAGCGACCGACCTCCTTCCCCGCACCAAAGATCATCAATGAGTGTGTGTGTGTGTGTGTGTGTGTGAGTGTGTGTCGTTTTTTTTTTTTTTTTTGTTTTCCTTTTCTTTTTTTTTTTTCCCTCCCCTTCCCCCATCCCCCAGGTTATTCTCGTCTTTCTTTGTTTGTAACCCCCAGCAGAACAAGAGGCCACCCAAAAAAAAAAAAAAAAAAAAATTCAAAATCAAAAACCAAAACTAACCAACTCACAAAAAAATAAATAAAAATTAAAAAAAATTAAAAAAAAAAAATTACATTTCCCGCTCAGCCGCTGGTTAGTAGTTGGGATAGATATAGTCTTGGTGAGGGTTCTGGTCCTGGTACTGGTCCTGGTCCTGGTCCTGGTCCTGGTACCCGCCCTTCTTCTTTCTACATGGTTGGAGTGCGAAACCCTTCCCTGGATAGATAGATATATAGATAGATAGATAGATAGATAGATAGATGGGGTACGAAACCCCCCTCCCTCTCTCTTTCTCTCTCTCTCTCCCCCCCCCTCCCCCCCCCCCTTTAAATAGACAAATGGACGAACCCCCCCACTCTAAACACAATCCCAACTATTCTGTCATATTCCGTCACGTTCTATCCCATCCCATCCCATCCCAACTGGTTCTGTCTGTCTGTCTGTCTGTTGATGGGGCTTGGTTGTTTGTTTAT
>JAJDFE020000241.1:0-48802 GCA_021527465.2 Geoglossum glabrum | reverse complement strand
GACCATTCGGCGCTGACAATGTTTAATGCAACTCCAATCTGTGGATTGGTAATCGTTGGGAAAAAGTCCCTATAAACAAAGTCAGACGATCCAGTCATTCTTTCCAGCCGTACTCTTTGAGTTTAGCTTTCAGCGAATCGATTTCTTCTACCTGAGCCAAAACCATGTTCTCTAAATCCGCAGTCTTAGCCTTTTCCGCTTCAAGTTTTCCTAGAACTTCGGCCACTCGTTGCTTTGAATCCCAGTAGCTTTCGGGGACATTTTCCAGAATAACTAATCCCTTACCGCGCTGTCCCAAGTCAAGCATGGCCTTTGTAGTCTTGTCTTCTCCGATCTGTTTCCAATCTTCAACGGAAAAAATAACCACATTCTTTGGGCTAGCTGACAGTGCCGGGAAAACGGCCTTTTTAAGACCGCCTCCTTTTTCTGGAACTACTCGCCCCTCGGCATCTTTAAAAAGATACGTATGCCTCTGGGGTAAGAAGCTCTGAACTACAACTTGGCTATCCATCAATCAACTCCAAATCCAGTGTACACAGCAACAGCCGGGGTGTAAGGAGCGAAAATACCGGCTGTACGCATAAGCGTCTTGTAAGGGGTGCCCTGCATTCCAGGGATAACCGGGTACATAAAGCGCGGCAGTGGCATTCCGTGACGAATCAAAGCCTGGGTCTGCTCATTGGGACCACCGACGATCTGAGGGGCTGAAATAACCAAATAGTCGTAAGCCGCCGAGTTGAACAAAGTATTGGCCGAAAGAAGAGGGTCAGAGAAGATTTCAATGTCTGGAGTTGTTCCAGACTTACCCTCCCCAGCCAAGAAGCTCTTAACAAAGGTCACGATAGAGGTCTCTGGATTGTAAACGTTGCTGTAGTTGTAGATCGAGAATTGGTTTAGAGCCTCTGGCGACATGGCAATTCGAACACGGGACAGCATGTTTTTAGAGGTACTAAGGAAGCTTGCAACGACAGCCGCAAGCTGTTGATACATCGTCTGACCCTTGTTTGTGTTCCCACTGTCTGCCGCGATCTCGGTAAGGGTGCTACCAGGGTAAGCCGTTGTGCCATTAACCTGGAACAATCCGTTGATACCAGCCTGTGGAATGCCATAGTAGATTGTATAGTCGTCGAGCATGTCCAATGCCCAGTTCGCGTACTGCTGTTTGTACGTAATTGGCTGGCCAACGAAGGGAAACTGAGAATTGGCGTTCTTAGCTCGTTCCTGTTCTTCGATGCTGATTCGATAAGTGACCGAGGCATTAATGACCGGCTGAGTCATGATTCCAGACTGGAATTCCACATCGGAACTCATGTTGTTAGACACGGCACCAGCTGGCAGAAGCCCGGCAAACCCCGAGAAATCCCCAAGAGTCTGGGTCATCATTTCAGCCCAAGGATTGGTTCCCGTCCAAATCTCGGCATGCTTTTTGGCATTCGACCAGATCAGAGGCTTAAGAAAAATATCGTTGAAGTACCCAATCGATCCAGGTGAGGCCAGCTGAGCCGAGATCAGATCGGGAGACGAGTCCATGACTCCGCCCTTAGACCAGTGCATATCAAACTTTCCAGTCTGACGATTGTACTTACGGGCGATACTCAGTCCTGACATCATTTTGTCTCGGACAGGAGCTTCTTGTTTCATTGCGGCGGCGATCAAAGCCTTTACTTCGTCGCTACCGTACAGATTCCCACCGTAAAGAGAATCGGCAACGTACAGTGGGGTAGAAATACCTGGATCTGAAAGCGACGGCCCACCAGGCTCATTTGAAAGCCCAACATCGAACTCCATGTCCTGAGTGGCCCTCTGAGCATCGGCCATAAGGGCGTTCTGAGGTTTTCCATTCATGATGGTATTCAGAATATCCGTGACCGGCTTAAGTTCTTGTGTTGCGTTAAATTGCATTTTTCATCTCTCCTTAATTGGGAACCTTGATCTGAAGGGTAACGCCCTGGAAACCAGATTCATCAACCTGTGCGACGAAACAATTGGTGAGTGCCGTCCAACCAACAGGGGCTGACCCGCCACTGGCCAAGAACTGAATCTCACCGGTGTCATTCTTAAAGATGACCACTGCACCGATCACTGGATCGATGGCCGCAGTTGCCGTCTTTCTCCAACCGTTGTAAACGTAAGCTCCCTGGTACCCAACCGAAACCGGCTGGCCGAGCAACGGATAGGCAGAGTGGGCCGGGTCATTCTGGGCAATACCAGCGTCAAATTGCATGATACCAGCGACGATACCAGAAGTAACAAGCCCATAGTAAAACTCGTTGGGAGCGGCAGCCAGAACAGAAAGAACCGATCCGAAACCGTTCCCACTGGTCGTGGTGTTGTTCGTGGAAAGAATACCGCCCTTTGTATTCGGGGCAATCCCTTGGGCTACAACAGGGATACCGTTTTGGCTGGCACCGCCCTTGTAGCCAATGGACGTAAAGGGTCCCATTGAAAACTGCATTATTTCTTCTCCTTGTTCTTGAAGCTGTTCAAGAATTCCATAGCCGGGTCATCGCTTTTCTTAGACGCTTCTTCAATGATGGCAGCCCAAGGCGCGGCATCTTTCGATGCTCCCTTTTCGTCCTTTTCATCTTTCTTGTCTTCTTTTTTTTCGGCAGGGTCTTCGTCCTTAGACTTCCCCTCTTCCTTGTCTTTGCCGATTTCAGGGGCATCATCGTTTGATTTGCCCTTTAAATGAGTTAGGATTTCTTCAAGAAGGCCAAGAATCTTAGCGCCATTGTCGCCTTCGTCCTTAGATTTGCCGTCTTCTGGCTTTTTTTCTTCCTTCTTTTCCTCTTCTTTCTTTTCAGGCTCAGCGTCCTTAGATTTGCCGTCCATAGTCTCTCCCTTCTGAGTATTCAGAATTTCTTGCATAGATTGCTCATCAAGCTTTTCATAGAGAGACGACACAATATCAACGAACTGCATTGCCTCCTCATCGCTTTCTTTTTCTTTTAAAATCCTAGCATCGGCCAAGTATCGACCAAGAAGACTTGATTCGTCAGTCGATGGCAGGTCATTAACACATTCCCAAAGGGCCTGGATTCTTGATTCGATATCTTCTGATGTAAGAACCAACCGGGCCTTAGCAATAGCCTCGAGAGTCTTTCTAAAATACCCGCGTTCTTCGTCTTTAACCCCCAACAAAGATTTTTTAATGAATCTCCATAGTCCCGTCAGGAATCTCCCGTCTTTCCCGGCATGATCAAGAATTGCCGCATCCTTGCCCCCGCGACCTTGCGGGACTAGGGCAACGTGGTTAACTTCGCTCATAGAATCCATGATAATTTGATAGGTCTGGCCATCTGGAGCGGTAGTTTCGTCATCCATCCATTTGAACTCGCCAAAGTACATGGGGGAAACTTCACGCTCTCCACGATCATAGGCGCGCATAGCCTCGTCACCAAGGATTTGAAGCTCGGTTCTTACTACCGCCTCAGTTCCGTCTTGGTTCATCTCCACGGATGCTGAATCTCCGGTCCATCCCTGGGCAAGAGACGAGAAGTTTTTATTGTCTACGTAGGCTTTATGGGTGTAAATAAACGGACGCTTGGTGAACTTGTCCTTATTGGCAGCGATAAGAGTAGCTGGTCGGTAGACCGCGAAGACCTTCTTATCTTGAAACTTGTCTGGGATAGGCCCGACTTTAAGGGCTGGAAGTTCAGACTTTAGGTAGAACTGAACCCCAGAACGAGCAATTGCAACGTTTTTTTCCAGTCTATCGGCCATTTACCATCCCATAGTATCGTTTTGATACATATAAGTATGATACAACCTAGAAGGAAAAAGTCAAGTTCTGTTTGCTTGTACTGCCTTTTGGCATTCACTTAACATGTTTTGTAGGGCATCAAGGAAGGACTCTGGGATATCTGTCTTGTCTATGCCATTCGCTATCGCCATTTCACAGGCAGCCCCAACCTGTTGGACGCACATCATCTTGTTTGTTTCTGCCGCCTTCTGACGGAATTCCTCAAAGCTTGTTCTCATGTTTTCTCCCTATGCCGCCATTCTAGCGCCGGTTAACGCGATACCATCGCCTCGGCTAACCTTCTGGCCATTCAATTTCAATACTGGGATAAATGCACAACGGCAAAGATAGTCGTTGATTTGACTTGGCAAATCGTCAATCCTGAAAATCTTTCCGTGTAGTTCTCTATGGCCAGGGTACACCTTTCCTTTCTTTGTCACCCTAGTTCTTCTTACCCTGGCATCCCCCACCGTTACCCAACGGACATACTTGACATTAGCCTCTTCATAGCTAGCTATGGTCAGAGCTTTATTAAACCGGCTGAATTGATCTCTAGCGAAATACTTGCTAAAAACCAAGGATTCTTTCTTAATCTTGGCCATGATGTCATCTAGTCCGGTCAATTCGTCACGGTTACCATTTATCCAATTGTCGAGCATGGCGATGAAATGCTTTCTTAGATCGCTCTTCCCGCCGTTGATTCGATCTATTGATTCATCAAGATACCCTCTTCGAATGCCCTCCAATCGATCAGAAAACACATCATCTCTATTTAGAGCGGCATCGACCTGTGACCCAACCTCTCGGCTAGAATCCTCAAGGAAGTCCTTGAAAAACTCTTCTTGAGCCTCTTGTAATTGTCTTTCTAGCTTTTTCTTGTATCGCTTGTTGGCCTCTGTCTCTTCGGAGTTCTTCATTTCGACAAGGCGTTTTTTTAGGTTTTCAATGAGTATTTCCGTCAATGGCAAGCTGTCTGCAATAGCCACCCCAACATGTTTAGATGCACTGACCATCTCAGCTTCAAAGGCGGCTATCAGCTCATACAGGTCATGGCGAATCATCATTGCCGCATTCTGTTCAATCTGAAATGGGGGCAGAACCACTCCTCTACGCTTCATCTTCTCAAAGCCTTCGGAGGTCTTTTTGCTCTGTAGATAACCAGAAAATGACGAGGGGGCTATTTTTTCTTTAGCCATAGTTCCCCCGATTGATCGGCTTCTGATACAACAGGATTGTTCTTTGCTTTTGTAATTTCCATTTTAGTAGCCAACCCAACGATAGCCTTTTCTAGCATTTCAAGACGAGCCTCAAGTTCTTCGACCTTCTTTGCAGTCTTTGACTTCCAGAACATTATCTCTTACCGAATAGCCTTTGGAGTATACCGGGTTTGCCGTCTTTAGATTCCCCAGAGTCTGGCCGCTGAACACCCTGTTCCATACTCTCGTCCTCAAGATCGTCTCTTTCTTCCTCTCTGGCATCAAATGCTTCAATGCGTTGAGCCATTTCCTCGGATATTTCAAAATCAATCTTTTGACGGGCCAAGGTCATGGCGTCCCCTAGTTGGAATCCAGCCGCCGTAGCCTGGGTGATGAACCCACCCAGCGCCACTAGTTGCCCGGCCTTTTCTTCGTTAGTCAGAACCGTAGGTGAATCAAACGAAAGTCGAACCTCTTTAGCCTTCTTTCCCTGGGGGCTATCATAGCCGAAACAGGAATAGACCAACATCTCGGTCAAGTTCTGGAACTGTGTCACAGCCTTATTGGCGCTAGACTTTATGACTGCCGCTTCTTTCAACGTGGTGTCATAGTTCTTTTCGTCCATCCCTGACTGCATTTCGTTGAAAATCAAAGTATGGGAAAGCCCGCTCTTTGCCCCAACATCTTGCTTTGCAATCAATATCAACTTGTCGTAGTCGGTGAAATGCCGCTCGACAGTCTTAAGTTCACCCACACTTGTGAAGGCTTTGGCTGCTAGCATATTCCACTGTTTCAAGGCTTCTTCGTTGTCTTTAACTAGATTCCTAACAGCATTCGCACCACTTTGCGCCAATACCAAGTCTAACGGGATGTGCGAATACAAAAGGCTAAGTTGTTGGGAAATTATGGGTAGGCTGGCAATCATGATTTCATAGGCCAACTCACTTGGCATAAAGGAGGCGAAGTCACTGATTCCCCAACCCATCTGACGGATAGCCCCCCAATAGGGAAGTTCTTTAGGTCTCGCAAGTGCCATGCGTTGGGCATTGACCGACAGCCCAGCGAGTGGAACATAGAACTCATTAGGGCTAAGGTAGTCCCTGGCTGAAATATCGTAGTCAGGGATTAATACCATGTTCCATCTGTCTACTTCCCAAAAGTATTCGATACAGCCCTTCTGTAACATCTTGGCCGAAGCAAGTTCTCTAACTGTCATCTGATATGTTGCCGGATTGTCACCTTTTAGCCAGGGAATGCCGCCAGCACCGCCATAGATGTACCCGTCCCGCCACGTATTCTTTATGCAATCCGTGAAGTTAAGCGAGTCGGCATGTTCCTTGAGGCGCTTTAATTCGTCATCTTCCCATCCAGTGCCAACGAATTGGTAGCCATTCATCATCATGCCATCGACTTTCTTATCAATGATGATCTGAGGAATTCCCCCGTTAGAATAAAAAGCCGTTGCCTCTTGTGGGCTTAACGATACTGGAATGCTGGCCGTGTTGTAGGTTCCAGGATCAATATTTGTTCCGATCCCAGTCAAAGCGTTGTAGAAGTTATCCGCCGCCACCCCCTCTTTTCTTTCCAGGACTTTGGTTAGATTTAGAATCAAGCCCTTTTGAACCTCGCCAATAGTCCGGTATTCCCCATCCGCCGACAGTCCCAATTTCACATGCTCGTATAGCTTGCCTTGGATTTCTTTTATGTCGTCTGTCGAATGTCGAATCTGTTTGGTAGCCGCATCTGCCACGCCAATACGCTGACCGACTTGTGCAGCCCCAATCAATTTGTAGATGTCTTTAAACGTACTGTTATTTACTTTCTCTGCGAGGTCACTAAAGTTTGTCTTCATCATTCCCCTCTTCTAGCCGTAGGGGTAAGGGAATATAAGTCCGCAAACTCCTCTTGGTCGGCCACGATTCTAAATATACCATACTCTAGCGCGTCACATATATGGTCCGGTGACGTAGATCCTTGCCCCTTCTCAGGTTTACCGGATTTGTCGAATTGCCTGGTTTTAAGAGCCAACGAAAGGTTCTTGCAAGATTTGCACACCACCATTCTACGAATCAAAAGCAGTTTGTTGACTATAAATATACGATCAACGATAGACGGATTTCGACCAGTCCAGGCTAATTCAATGTTTTGTTCTGCGAACTCCTCGGCGTATCCACCAAGAATGGGCTTGCCACTATTGTCAGGGTAAACCAGGATTCTGTTATGTGAAAACTTCTCCCGAAGAACTTTAGGTGCCCTCCCAATAGCTTCAAAACTGAACTCCGCCACACAGAAAGCTGCGCGGTCACGTATCACGATGGCGACGCCCTTGCTGTAGCCTTCGTTCAAGTCCTGACCAACGTAGATGGTTTCCCACGGCTCCACTTGGATATCGTCACCGAAGTGAATCGAGTCGTCGTATTCTGGGTACACGCGCCCGGCTGTCAAGTTGACGTAGTATCCCTCAAGGTAGGCCATTCTTTCGTTTGGCGTGTAGAGGTCGTATAACTTCCGATAGTAGTCATGGGATATCTTCGTGTTTTCACTGGTACTGGCCCGAATGTGAGCGAACGCCGTCTTGGTTTCCTTAAGGTTTTCCTCGATCGCATACATACCACGGTAGCCATGCGCCGTCGTCGCTATCACTGAAAATGGGCTACGGCCATCTGGAAATGGTACCCGAGTACGCTCCTGAATAGCAGTGTTCGCGGCCAAGCATTTGGTTTGTTCAAGCTCGTCAGCCTCATCCCATAGAAACCCTGAGAAGTTGTAGGCGTATATCTGATCCGGCTGATCTGTGGCAATAAGGACGAATTCCATCTTACCGATACGTAAGACGTTTTCACTCTTATTATAGGTGTAGTCACTGCCGCTCATTTCCATCAACTTGACGAAATCCGATACCACCGTCTTTTTAAGCATTGAAATAGTTGTAGACCCCAGCCCTATCTTGACCGGCTGATTCCAATACTTCTGGGCCAACTTTCGCCATAGATTGACCAGGCTGAAACTCTTACCGGCTGAAAACCCAGCTACTACATTGAAATGGTTGATTGTTGGTTCAACCCACGGTAAAGCTCCGAGTTGTCTTTGGTGACGGAAGAGTTCAATATCCATCACTCGGCCTTGTGAATGGTCAAATTATCATTCTTCGCTGGGTCAAGGTCGTTACTAGCATCGTCTTTGATGTTGATAGGGGGTCTGTCTGGGCCGTCGGGGGTGAACTCATGCCGATCTCTCCACCGATCCTTCCTTCGGTTCTTTAGCCAAAAGATGATCGCCGCAGGGTCAGGAGGGAAATACTCTTCGTATTCGACCACCAAGCCTTTCCCGTATGCGTTGAAAGCCTTTTGAACCTTGTGAGTGAATCCCAATGCCCTTTTAAGCAGAGATCCTTCAACCAACTGGTCTGGATTCTCCTTACCTCTTTTTAAGGACTCAGATAAACCAACATATTTTTTTAGCCATTTATATAGTGTTTCAGGAGTTATGCCAATTGCCGTTGCTAATTCGGCATCCGTCTTGCCAAGGGCTCCGTATGCTTCGGCTAGAAGCGGGTGAAGTTTTTGGTCGTATTTAGTCGGTGCCCCTATTGCCATATACTATAGACGGTATCCTTGGTTGGCTGAAAAGTCAATTTTATCGTGAGATATAGAGAACTGTTCCATCTGACCTTCCTTCTTCTTGGTGTAGAATTGTCTTAAATCCTTGGGATTCAAAGAATGGCTTTAACTTCTTCCATGTCGGTTCCCCGTCTACGATGTGATAAACAGCGATGGCAGCGTTCTTGATGCAATTCACCTCACCATTGTCTAAAAACAACTCCAACTCAGCGCCTTCTATGTCACATTTAATAAAATCTATCCCGGATTTCTGCCCAATATCAGCCATAGCCCCTATAGATACAGCCGGTACCTTGGCTCGATAAACCTCTTCATGTCCCCAATGCTGAACGACATACGATACGTGGTGAAGTAGATGGCTGTCTGTCACTACCAATTCCACGGTAGGCAAATCTTGAGATGCAGCACAACTTAAAACCATGGCATTGTCACGGTAGTTCTCTTCAACGAATGGTATCAGGTGTTTAAGGTTCCAGAAGGCCGGTTCAACGTTTAGTACCATTGCATTCTTAGCCTTGATCTCGGGTCCATATTCCTTAAGGTATTCCCCAGTCGTTGCCCCAAGATCAACAATAAAGTCATTTTCTTGGATTTTATAGAACTTGTGGTAGTCGTGATCCAACATTAAACAGCCCTTTCTTGTTTTTCTTCCTGAACCTCATTCAATCCAGCGGCTTTAGCAAAGATGATCTCCCAGTCTTTACAAACATCTTCCCAGCTCTGAACCCATTTAAAAGCCTTTTCAGCCTTTTTCTCTGGTGTTCCTGGATATTTCATAATCTTGGTCATTTCGTCAGCCATGCTATCCACATCGACCACGGGGCGAACTCGGTTGTTATCTAGCGGCCCCATAATCACAGTGTGGTCGAGATCACCACACGCCGCGAAAGTTCCTCGCTCTCCGTTCTCTCCGATCATTTCGACCAGGCTTGTGTTCTTTGGTGCCAAGACTGGCTTCTTGACCGCCATAGCCTCAGTTATGCTAAGGCCCCACCCCTCCCCGGTCGTAGTAGTGATCACCAAATCACACGAATTGTAGATCTGGTTAACAACCTCGACTGGTACTCCCATATTGGGGCTGTACAGATTTGGAGGTGGGCAATTCCAGTCTTTGCCATAGATCAGACCATACTGATCTGCAATCTCAAAAAGGTTGCCGCCAGCGTCATTGGCAGCGGCCAGAACGTAAAGGTAGCTATTCGGGTTTTTCTTATGGAACTTAGCGAAGGACGCGAAAGTACGGTTAAAATCTTTCCTTGGTTGGTTCCGGTTGACACAAAGCACTATGAACTTGCCAGCATGAGGCCCATGGATTGCCTGTCGAATTACCTTTCCAGCTTCACCAGGTATGGGGTTGAAATCCTGTTTGTTGGTTCCGTGGTAGATGACCGGCATATCCTGTAAAGCCCGATCGATCTTCAAGACTTCTTTTTTGCCAAAGTTGGTATAGACTACGGGATAATCAGCCAATCTTACCGCCTTATCAACCCATTCTTTCTTTGGGGTTGAATCGATGGGAAAATAGTAGACAATTTTGAACCTTTTGCCTTCTGGCAGCGAATCTCTTATTTTCACAAGCTCGGCCATGAATGTCTGAACGATAAAGGTGTCATTCAACAAGAAAACTACATCGAATTTCCCAGTCTTGGCCATTTCCAATAGCTTACCTCGCCCGTAGATGTCCCCTTGCTGTCCGGCTGGGTACAAAGCGTTGTCAGGGTATTTTATATAAGGATATTTGTCGCCGTCATACGGATCGCCATAGTAGGAGATCCCTACCACTGTGAACCGGTAGTTCCCTGTCTTATAGAGTTGGGCAAGCATATTCCTAGCCACGGTAGCAAATCCAGTAGCCAAGGTAGGCCCGTCGCTCCACCAAAGTACGTTCTTCTTCATCTATTCTCCCACAAAGTAATTGGTTTGATAGTTTGATGATTCGTCAGTTGGGTTGTCAGTAAAAGCCCTATTCCCCATCCCGGTGTGTTGCGCATAATCCTTTCCGGTATTGAAGATCTTTTTATTGGCCTCTAAAACGAATTTCTTGAGCATCAAATCGTCTTGGTAGTCTTCATCGGGAATAAATCCTTCCATAACCCCTTCCCACCAACGAATATACTTTTGCCGTAAATCCTCGTGAAAACGACACGCAATAGCGGCATAAAAGTTCTGAGCGGGGTATTCCCAATATCGCCTACTCGTATCTCTTGGGTAACAAGCAAAATAGGACACCAACCAAGGAATTTGCCCCAATTTCTCAATGTCGCTTTCGGTATCTTGGCATATCTTATCAATTCCTTTACCAACGATACAATCATCTACCAAATGCAGGTCATCCCCTTGGTCAAGCTTAAGAGACCAATATAGACCATGTTTCGTACCGCGACCCCCGTCAGTAATCAGGAAATATTCAACTCCATAGAATTGACATAGTTCCTCTATTCGATCAGAAAATGAACTATTCCCGTCCATAACAACGATCTTGCCAAGGTTTTTTAATCCATGTTCTACAACACTACAGATGGTCCTTTCCAGGATTGCCAATCTTTCCTCTGTCTTAACAAAGGTTCTAATCAAAGTGTTCATTTTATCTCCATTGGTACGAATATTGATTGTGATTGCCGTTCATTAACAATGAATCTTAAATCAAGTGGCTGTCTGAATAACCAGTCATAGTAAATCCCTTCTGCGTACTCAGTAATGAGGAACCTTGCACACATCTGCGATACTGTTCTTTTATTTTTGTCTCTCTCTAATATTCTGGACATTCTTATCGATGGATGTGGATTGAAAACAAATATTGACCGAAATAGGTTCACGATGAAAGATGGGCCTAAGATGGCTCCCTCAACTATTGTAACTATGGATGGATCGGCATTACGAATGGCTGTGATTAAAGCATTCCAATCCCACCAATTACTTTGATTGATCGCGTCTAAATAGGCATCTGAATTGTGGTGATATTTTTCTGACAACATCCCGATCCTATATTGGGAATCCCCAATGAAAAAGTCATCTACCGATATCATCGCAATGTCATTGATCTCTAGTTCTCTTTTCAAAGTTGTTTTTCCAGATCCAGCACCTCCAACTAAGCCATAAAGACCAGGAGACAATCTATGAAAAATAGCTTCAGATGGGAACATCCTTTACCCCCACATTCCTTTTAACATTGAAAGCTACAGCCGTATCCTGATTCGGATATTTTCGATCATTTATCAAATACCTAATGCCAAGAGGTAGGTTATAAACAATTCCAACAACTTGATCCAATTCATTTTCTTCTAAGAAATTGTATAAGCTATCAATGCTTTTTCTAGAAGTTGTCAGACATACGTGGTATCCCTTTATCCATCCTCGAATCTTATCCTCTGCCCCAGGCAACCAAGAATCTTTATGACTTCCAACAAGATCATTATGCTCAAGGAGAGTGCCGTCGACATCAACGAATATAGTACCCTTTAAACCTTCTCCCATAATGCCCTAACCCTTTGTAGATCATTTTCAGTTCCAAATTCTACAACTTTTTCCACTGTGGAAATATTCTTCTGCTCAGACGAAAAATATTTAATTACCACATCATCAGTGATATCCGTCAAAGAGTTGGAATCATATACAATTGATTTCAATTTTCTAGTATTCTGAAATACAAAGTACCCAAGAATCCCGGAATGCCCATCAGATACTTCAACAGGGGATTCGTGTTTCAAAATATTGCCGTCTTCTAATGTATGACGAAAAGACCCTACGTTCCCAAAAGTTTTGTTATTTGCCACCCAAATAGAGTTTGATATAATTTTTGATGGCGACATTATTAAAAGATCGCAGAATGTAACAATAGTTGGCAATCTATGGTCTGCCGAATCGAGACAATTCATCAGGCTTGCTGCCGTATTTTTTAAATCCCCGTCATATTCGAAGAATATTTTCTTTTTTGGATATCTAGATTTTGCATAAGATTCGACCAAATCTCCATACACACCAAGTCCAAAGATTACTCTGTCTGCCACAAGATCGTGATGATGGAGTATCCAATCTAGAACTCTAATATTCCCAAGTGGCAATAGAACTTTAGGCAAAAATTGACCAGAAGCCATTCTGGAAGCTTGACCACCAGCCAGAATAATTAGGTTATAGAATTGCTCGCTGATAGCTTGGCCAATCATTTAAGAAGTCCCTTGGAAATAAGATTCTCACTTTCCTTCATGCCATTTCCAACCTTAATTTTATAAAGATTAGTCATTACAAATTGTTTGTATTCTTCGATCCCCTCTTGTAAAGATTTTGGATTGTATTGTTTCATTGTAGATTTTAGTTTTGAGATATCCGCCCTAGCGAATTTTATATCACCAGTTCTTTTCTTGCCATTGAAAGATACACTGCCAGTATGGTCGAAAGATTTCCTAACCATATTAATTATTTCACGGAGTTCTCTTGCAAATCCCGTAGCTACATTAAAGGCCTGAAAACTTTCCTCCCATTTTTCATTATTTAGAAAGAAGTTATGAACTTCTGCCACATCTTTGACGTGAACCAAATCCCTTACATCGGTTCCATCTCCAAAGAATTCCAACTCTCCGCCATTAAGTATTTTCTCAACAATCATTGATAATACACCAGTAAAAGGATTTGAAAGATTGAACTCAGAAGAATAGACACTAAAATATCTAAGGGATGTTACTCGAATAGAATCAAATGATTCTGCCAACATTTTAAGCTGTTCTTCTTGATTCTTTTTCATTAGTCCATAGAAAGACGTTGGATTTAAAGGGTAGTTTTCTTGGGCAGGTTCGATCATTTCTCCATAAGGACCCATTGATCCAGCATGGATAATCCGACCAATCCACTTCGTATCAATGATTGCCTGAATAAGTTCAGCAGTAAAAGTACCCCCATTCATACAATATTTGAACGGCTTATACATACTTTCCCCAACACCTACAGAAGCGGCATGATGGGAAATGACATCAAAAATATGCGTTTTAAAAACTTCACTTAAGGCCAATGGATAAAGATTTTCTCCAACCAAATTAGAATAGTCATTGTAAGAATTGCTAAGGTTGTCGTACAGATAAACTTGCCAAACCGATTTATCTAGCTGTCTGGCGATCTCCTGACCTATCATGCCAGCGCCGCCAGTGATTAATATTTTCTTCATTGTTCTAGCCTCCTCTCTACTGCCTCAAGGAACTCTTGAAAATAAAGATACTCAGTCGAGTCCGCTATTTCCTCTAGCACCCATGTAAACTTGTGCCCGTGCTTTTGTTCTACTATTTTGGACACAACCAAGGTTAACTCAGCGGTCACGATATCAGCCTTCTAGGGGAAACGCCGGCTGCCTTTTCTTGCTTTCCCTTTGTTTCCACCCGCTTTATGCTTGTCGGCTCCTTTTCAAGCCCTAAAAGACCAATAGTTTTTGTCGTCAACACCAACTTCTGGTCAACCCGTTGCAAGAATCCCTTCTCTTCAAGGTGTTGATACGTCATGGTAATGGCCTGTCTGGTAACCCCGAACTCCTTGGCTACTGTCAAATGGCTCGGCGCAATAAGGTTCTCAGCGATGAATTTCAAGATCCTCCATTCTCGCGGAGTCAGCAGCCAATGATGCTGGTCATCTTCTTTCTTTGGTTCACTCACCTGCTTCATTTCTCCAGTCTAATCTTTTTATTGCTATTAAGCAACCGAGTTTTGCGCCAAGTATCCAAGACTGGTTACATTTCACGGCAAGATTCGATCCACTTTATCAAATCCGACTTTAGCGTCTGGTGCCCATGCTCGCCCTTAATTTCGTAGCACGGCAGCCCTTTGAACTTTTGCAGTCGGCACACCGCATTATGTTCCATGCAGAATATTTGGCACAGGTCAGAGTTGACGAGGATCGTAGGCCATGCCTCGGCTAGCTGATTCAGAGTGATGCCATTGGGAAGGAACACGATCTTGATGCCGATTCGGTAGTGCTCGAAGCCTTTTGTTATCTCATACAGGGCCTTATCACGAGTCCAGCCCATTTCTTCGGCTTTCTTGGCAACGCTTAGAAAGCTGTAAGGCTTTACTATTTGATTCACGATTCACCATCCATTTTCGCGCCACAATGGGGGCAAAAATCACTCTCTAGGTAATTATAGCTATCATCCATATAAGGATCGTTCGTTCCAAATGCCATTTCTTTGCAAATTGAGCACCTAGAATCTACCCACTTACCATGCCTAACGATCTCTACTTCACCATCTTTTAGGGCGTAGAGTGGGGTTTCACCTTCAATGGAAGTCGGGCTAATGTAAAAAACTTGTGCACCAGTATCAGAAATTCTGCGCTCTGTATACCAAGCTTTTGGTTCCGGTGTGTTCATTCCACCATTTCCTTTCCAAATGGGTTGTCGGTGCCGTAGATAACCCACTCAACGAACATCGTTTTCAGGGTCTCCCAATGAATACCTATGAGGATGTCCCCATTGTTCCGTCCCTCTACACCCATAACCATGTGAATTCCTTTGCTTCGTTTATGCTGTACAAGTTTTCCGATAAATGGCGTCGTATCGTCATCTTTTGTAAACGGCACCCACTTTTTGACAGGTTCGATGATGGGGCGGAAGAATTGATACCAGTTATGGTAATCGCGCTCAAAGGGATGCGACGAATGGTTGGCCACAGACTCCAAGACGTCTTTACGATAACAAGCTGGATCTTCTAAAGTGTTAAGTTCTTTAAGGTTGTCAGAGAAATAACCTTCTTTCCCTATCCATTCCTTCGCCTCTTCGGCGTTTTGATAGGTGTAGATTTTTGGTTCAGTTTGTGGCATTTGTTTGTTCCTTTATCTAGTATGCTCTGTATGATCGTCACAAATAGGACAATACGTATTTAATGGTTCCCCTGGCTCCAAAGGAACTTGTATTTCAACGGTATTTATCTCTCCGCATTCGTCGCATGTTACTTGTACTTGCATCACTTCTCACACTCCTCTCTACTTATCAGGCTGTCGCGCCATCCACACTCTGGTGCTGGAAGATCAAAAACCCCCATGTCGGCTGAATGAGAAAGCGTTGAAGAATGATCTGGTAACCATCCCCGGCTTCTAGAAGGTTTTGGTACTAATGTATAAATATGCCATCTACCAATACCTTCACTGTAAGAGATAAATCTCCACCTTTTCGGCAACACGGCGAAGATGGGTTTTAGCAGGATAATTAGTTCGGCGCGGGTCATCGAACGATCGCTTTCTTTGCGTTATGGCAAGCCTTACAGACAATGCGTCTCTTATAGCCAATAAAGGTGGCTTTACAAGCATAGCAAACACATTCGTAGTTTCCATTTTCAAGCTCAAAATCTTCCGGCCAGTCCCTTGGGGTTAGGTTTTCTAGTACAAATTGAATCTGGCCTTCATCGAGTATCTTTCGGCTCATCCCTTCCTCTCCAAAACAAAGTTTACCAGGGCTTTCGTATCATCCGGCCAAGGCTTGATTTTCACACGGTCAGCCCCGCAGTTATACGCCGCAAGCGCCACCTCAAGCTTGCCAAAACGCTTCTTTAACGCCGCCAAGTGCCTCAGGGCTACCCTAGCATTCGTCAGCGCGTCAAACACGTCTATCAAGTTCCCGCCATTGTATTTCCAAGCGAACTCGTCGGCGTTCAGCGAGTTGAGCGCAAACAGGCCGTAGTCAATCGAGTGAAGCCAGCGATTCTTGCCCTTGCCGCGCCAGTTCTTGTGGACCTTCTCGAAATCCCAGCCGCTTTCCCATTCTGCTAGGCGGTAGCCAGTCTGGTAATCAATCCCGGTTTCGGAACAGGCCACCATGATGCACCAGGAAACGAAGGGATCGGGAAGGCGATCGTGTTCGTAGGTGAAAGCTTGCAGCGGGAGGGACAGAAGGGCCGCGATCAGGAAGGGCTTCATTTTGGCGCCTTCCGACCTTTGTTAAGCCTGAAATATTCTAAGAATTCATTGATTTTCCGAGCTTCCTCTGGTGTTACAGGGTTGTTAGTGACGGCGGGATTCCTCAAATAGGCCATGCGCAAAGGATCTATGCCAACGGCTTCCGAAAATTCTCTAATACCCATGCCAAGAAAGAAGCTTCTGGTATAGTCCAGACAGTTTTGCAAAAGGAGCTGAATGTCTTTATCCATTCTTGGATTCCTTTTTGGCGGTGATTTTCATTTTCTAAAGCCTCTCGCTTAATGCGTACCGTTTGAATTCTAGTTCTGATTCAGTTATTTCTTCGGAGAAGGTTGCTTCTAAAGACTTTCCAGCTTCGATCTTTACAATTACCAGTTCGTGATCAACAGAGGCGCTTCTAACAATGGCTGCATTGTGTTTTTTCAACAGGTCTTCAAGGTCTTTTAATAGAAATTCCATCACACTTCCCCCGGCCCCAAGATCTCGCGCCAGTGCGTGGGGAGGTTGATCAAAACAGAATGCATTTCACAGTCTATCCAAGCTAAAGTGCGGGAATGCTTCCTAGACCTAGCAAAGCAGGTTTGCCCATTTTCAAACCAGATTTGTACCTGCTTTCCGCTTTCCGGCCTTCTCTCTGAGAGGGGTATCCAGCGCAGTTTGTCGAGCTGGGTGCGGAGTTTCGCTAGTTCGGGTTCGTAGAGATTGCGAATCCTACTTCCCCCGTCCTTAAAGTAATCAACCGCTAACATTCTATAAGTCGCGCATATTTCTGTTGCGTATTTTTCAGCCATGTCTTTTATGGTTTCATCCGTCAGCAAAGGTTCCATCAAGTCGCCTCCGAGAGGAGTTGACAGAGCTTGTTGGACATTTCGAGGAAAGACTCTTCGCGCTTGGCGGCGGCGGCGTTGGCGGCGTAGGCGTTGGCGTAGGCGTTGGCGGCGTTGGCGGCGGCGTAGGCGGCGTAGGCGCTGGCGTTGGCGGCGTAGGCGTAGGCGGCGTTGGCGGCGGCGTAGGCGCTGGCGTTGGCGGCGTTGGCGTAGGCGGCGTTGGCGGCGGCGTAGGCGCTGGCGTTGGCGGCGTTGGCGTAGGCGGCGGCGTTGACCTTCCTTACCTCATCCATCGAAACCGTTTCGCCGACTGCAAGCTTTTCATAAAGCTTCTCGCAGCCTTTTATTGCTTTATGTACTTTCGATCTTGGCTTAACAAACCTTGGCAAAAACTCGGCCATAAGCCACAGTGCAAATTTTGGCCATACCAAAGAAAGATCCGATCCTTCTTTAATCGATGTGGCGAATCGAGAAGGCCAAGTCTTCATTTCAGATTGAGAAAGGCCCTCATGAATTCTGTCCTGCAATCGTGCCAGGATTATGGGAATCCCAAGATGGGTTTCGTAATCACCATGGAATCCAAGTCCCCTCTCCGGAGCGGCATTGAACCTTCTAACAGCTCTCAGGGTACAACCAACCGCGCAACCCTTGTTATTATTCTCATCCCCATACGATCCCTGGATAATTTCGTCGGCGATTCGATGTTTCTCCAATTGCGCCAATACAAAAGACTTCAGTTCTGGATTGCCTAAATATGCTTTCATCCTCACTCCTCCATTCCCGCCCCAGAGCCTTGAACTCTGCCATCCAGCTTATGAGACCAGACGTTGCTCGATGCTTGGCGGGTTGATTCATCGACAGGCAAGGACTCGAACCCTGCTTTCGTTTTGCGCTTCTCCGGCCTGTTCAGTAGCCATCCACGCCAGCACCTACCCCGGCGCTGCCCCACTGTCGTTGTTGTGGGCCTCTCACCCACTCGAAACCCCGGCGCAACCTAGGTCGGGCTATCTCCACTTGGTAGCCAGTTTTTGACCCCAAACATCGACGTTTTCACCGACCTTTAGACGGGGCATTTTTTCGCCTTCCCCTGTCATTCCCTCGTATATCGGCTACGAATAAGGTAAAGCTTTCGCTTCCTTGGGATGGCCCCCTTCGGACTTGAACCGAAACTGACTAGTTCCTAAGACTAGTGCCTCTGCCAATTGGGCTAGAGGGCCTTTAGCTCCTGATGGATTCGAACCATCACCTTTACGCATTTTGAGTGCGCCGTCTCTGACTTTGGACTAAGGAGCCATCTTGGAAGCCAGTGGACTCGAACCACTCGTGCGTGAACGCGCCTGATTTACAGTCAAGTCCGATGCCATCTCCGGTCATGCTTCCAAGTTCCCGAGCGTCATTCGGGATCGACCAAGCCCGCTCAGGGCCAGATTCGGTTGCGTTCCGATAACGGGCGAGTTAACCGGTGCCAACCGTCTGGAGTGAGCAGGACTCGAACCTGCACACGATTCTTATTTTTAAGATCTGTTTAGCCGTGTTGGATTCTCAGCCAACACTCCTTTAATTGCTCAGACCTCGCTTCCCTTGACTTTGCTCTTGCGAGGGGTCAAGATATTTCCCCTCAGGAATGCGTCTACCAGTTTCGCCATCACCCCATGTTGCCCGTTGAATCACGGGCGGGATTTTTATTTCAAATCGATATTTGGCAGAATACTCTCCGGTTTGAAAATCACTCGATATCGATCTTTTGACACTTCTGAAGGCTGTAATTGCTCAGCAAAATACGTCACATTATCAGACAGGCCAAGGAAGTGTTTCAGATAGGTTCCTGGCCCAGTCTTGACCGTCAGCTCAAGTTGATGGTCACCTCTGTCCACATTTATTGAGCAGTAGCCCTCAACGACCAGGATATATTTGTCTGTAATCCCGTTGTAAAAGACGACACGCCGATAAATCTCGAATTGATCTGCCGCCGCCGAGACGTTGTACGACGCGATTTGAGATTCCCGCGAACAACCAATAGCCGCCAGCATTACAACGAATGCGAAGACGGTGAAAAGACTCTTCTTAACCACGACACCTCCAATGTCCATTTGTGATGCCGAAACACTCTACGGTAGGACTACCACACCCATGCGTCCAGGTGCCACGCAGCTTGAAGGCGCTGTAGCCTTTCCCAGTTTGTTTAGTCGCGGACTCGTTTCAATTCTTTTGGCGTGTACTCAACTTGAAAAGCCTGTTCGTACTTGGTCCCCAGAACGGCAATAGCCCCGTGCTCTTCGTGGATCAACTCGTCCCCCTTGTTGAGGGCAACAAAGCTAGATCCGTCATCATGTCTGAACATCTTGACGTGATCGCCCTCAAATCGGTGATGATGCCCAGTGACTTCGCCATATGCCAATACAGCCTTGTTGCCATCCTTTTCAATTTCCTTACCGAGGATTTCTTTCACTTCCTGCAAAAGAACATCCCCCTGTCTGATCTGATCCATGAAAGACCTCCTAAGTCTCGACCCTTGGTCTATAATCTTCAGGAGATTTAAAAAATAAATCCCCATTCTTTTTTCGCCACGTTGACGCCATAGCCGCCAAAACATCTTCCGACGCTCTGCCGTTGTATGCCGCAGGATCGACCCGGATGTGATACTTCTTGAAAGAGCCATCTAGCTCAATAGTTGAGTTGACCATTTCCAATAACAAGATATCCTCATCATCCGTCATGTCTCTTTTCAGAAGGCGACTTCCGCGCAATCCAAAAACTGGATGATCCGACGATCCCGTGTCAATAACAATGGCCCCAGCGTCGTTTAGATAGCGATCAAGTCCATATTTTTCGATCATGATACGACGAACTTCGGCGTTCTGCTCTTCCGATATCTTCTGCACCGTTATCTGTTCTGGATTTTCCATAATCCAGGCTGGTATTCTGACCCCGTGGATAGAATATATCTTCCACCCGTCAGGCCACACCATGGCAGCCCCATTCTCATTGTGCAATCTAGGAGCTGCCTGTTCCCGGCAAATTTCTAGAGGTCTCTCACAGGCGATAATAAAACGAGAATGGGGCCACCACCAACAACAAGATTGCATAGTCTCTTCGTATGCAAGAGCTCTATCCCAAAGGTCTCCATGAAGTTTTACCCCGCAGACATCCCTGAAGAAACTTGTCCAAGCACCCCCATAATACCATCCCCCAGTCCAGAATTGACCGCCAATGTATCGAAACCAGTTATTCTTTATGTGTTTGCCAACAGCACCGTCAACAGCACCGACAACAGCACCGACAACAGCACCGCGAACAGCACGGCCAACAGCACCGTTCTTGCTTAGAATAAAGTCTGCTATCGGTGCAGCTAAGGCCATTATTAATGGCGAGTCTACCCAAATGACATTGCCATGCCACTTCAACCCAGCATATTCGTAACATTTTCTTGCGGCATCTTCAAATTTTTTTCGGTCTGCCGGGCCGGTCCTAAGCCCTATTTCGATCCACTTGTCAGCCCATGGACCCATTTGATCTCTTTGTTTTTTTGTTAGTTTAGTAAGCATCCTGCATTATTCTCCTTTCTCACCCAATCTGATTATAGAACGTACATTGCCTTTATGCAAGCTCATTTAGCAAAAATTTCAACAAAAATAATCTCCGGATATCGCGCCTTAAAGAGTTTGGCCTTGAGCTTGTAAGCCTCGGTCTTAATGCCCTTCACATCCTCGACGATCTTCTGGCCGTCTTTTGTGTATGCGAAATCCGCTATATAGGTGATTCCGCGAACTTTTTTTCCCTGGTAGACGAAATCGTCTAGAATCACGAAACGCGGTTGTAGTTCCAGGTCCGAAATCTCGCCAAGTCGAACGAGTTGTTTCAACTCGAAGTATCGGTTCGCCTCAACTTGGGAATCGAAGGTGTGGCCGTCGATAGTTGTCTTGCGGGAGTGGTATTTGGTTTGAACATTCGAAAACGAAAAAGTATGATCGCTCAAGGCAGAATCCTAAAAGACGGATCAATATTTATTGGCGTCAATTTTCCACAATGATGACATTTTGTTCTGGTTTTTAGCTTTAGAGCGTGCTCCACCTGCCTCAGTCGATCAATGTTGAATTGAACCGAAACCTGCTCTTTAGACAAAGATACAAGATATGCTATGGGGTCCAATTTTTCATGGCAATCCTCACACTCAATCGCCCAGAGAGCCTCATCAACGATGATTCGATCATGTTTGCACCGGCTAAGACGTTTCGGGTCATTCAATTTGGTGATAGCTCGGAAAGAAATTATTCGCTCACTCTCCACGATTACCGCCTCCTGTCCCTATCCGAAATCGTTACCCACTCCACAAGCTCCTCCAACCGAGACATGATGCGAATGCCCGCCACCAGATCCCCCTCACTCAACCTCGCGCCGAGTTCGTTGGGCGTTTTGTTCGTCGTTATGATCGTCAAAAGATCGTGATTAAGCCGGTGATTCAGGATGATAAACAGCCGCTCCGTCACCCACTCGCTGCACTTCTCCGCGCCAATGTCATCCAATACCAAAATCGGCGCATTCTTCACGCTCCGTAGCAACCGCCCCTGCTTCTCAGTGTTGAAGCTCAGCTTGATTTCCTCAAGAAGCTCCGGGAATGTGGTGAATAGCCCAGCCCTACCAGATTTCAGCGCCTCGTTTAGCACAGCCAAAGCCAAGTGACTCTTCCCGCACCCCGATACCCCGTGGAGAATCAAGCCCTTGTCGCGATTACCCGTAGCGATTTCCTTGGCGATACCGACAGCCCTTTGATTCCCAGGCACCACCTCGTAGTTTTCGAAGGTCATGCCCAGCTGCTTTTTTGACAGCCGAGAACTCTCCACGTTCCGATCTAGTTCGCGTCGATGTCGGTCGGCGCTTTTCAGGTGGCAATCAACCATGCCGAAATAAAGCTCCCCACGCGCGTCTCGCGTCGGTCGGTATTGGAGGCCGTTTTGTGGACACTCGCTCAATCCTGGGCACGCCTCGCAAATCCTGGCGCTGGTTTCGACATGACGGCATCGGATTCGGTTGTCGGTAATCTCTTCGGTGGTCAGTCCGTCGACAACCGGGTCAGGATCGCTCTCGCCCGTATCCATCGAAAGCGCTTGGGTCAATTCCTCCAACTTTGCTTTGATGTCTAACATTCGGCAACTCCTTTTCAAAATCAACGTATCGGCCATTCAGGAAGGTTGCGGCCATCATCACCCAGTTGTCCACAATCCCACGGTTCCGGCAATCGTCGGCGTAATTTTTCGCGCAAGTCATCAACAGCTCTTTGGGGATGTTTTGTCGAAGTCGCGCTTTCCAGGTTTTGAAGGCCCCGGCTTTGTTGGCGTTGCGTCTGGTTGGGTAGATTGACCAGAATGCTTCAAAGTCCTCGGTGTATTCGCCGAGAATTTTATTTCCTTTCTTTAAGCTTTCTTTCTCTTTATTTTGAGGGTCCACCTTGTTGACTAGCTCTGGTCCACCTTGTTGACTAGGCTGGTCCACCTTGTTGACTAGCTCTGGTCCACCTTGTTGACTAGGCCCAGTCTCTTGGGAGACCACAATTTCGTACTCATTGCCGTTCGCATGTTCGTAACAAGTAACAAGGTCGCGGGGCACCAGTCCCCCGGAAACGATCCCATGGGAATCTTTTTTTCCATTCAACCCATTCAAAACACCCTGTCTGGACATGCCAGTGAGGGCCGAGATTTCTCCTATCGAAATGCGATCCCGAGTTTTTGACCACCCAAACGTTTTTCGCATTATCACCAAAAAGACCCGAAGTTCCGACTCGTTCAGATCAGGTATCATTTCGTCAAAAAATACATTTGGGATTTGTGTAAAGTTTGGGGTTTTTATCATGGTCAGAGTCTCCCAATTATTGTGAATTCAGATTCTCCTGAATATCGACAAGGTTTAAACAAGTCTTCTTTTTGATATTCATACTTCCGACGTCGGTCATAATTGTAACGGATGTCTAACGGGTCTAAGGAAGCCACAAAGAATTCGCTCTGGCCATTAACAGTTTGGCCAATATCAACTATATCTCCCTCAAGAAGCACTCTTCCCGTACTGTCTATTCGGTTCATCTCGCCCCCACCTTCTCATGCCAGCTCCGAATCTTCGGCACCAACACCTTGCGCCACTTATCTAGCGCCCGCGCCGGGACGACGGCTTGCGAGCGGACGGTGCCATCTGGGCAGTCTGTTTGCTTGAGTTCAAGGATCTCGTCGTCCAGGGCCGTTTGAGACGGTAGATCGCGGCCAGTGAGGTATTTCTTTTCACGGAGGAAAGGGAAGACTTCGGTTTTGGGGTGAAGTCCAAAGTGCTTGGCAGCTTCGGTTATGGACATATTGCGGTTGGAACGCATGAGGGATTCAAAGGCTTCGACCTTTGGCTTTTGCGCCGCAAGTTGCGTCTGCATGTCGGCAATCTTCCCGCTCATCCATTGCATGACCTCGGCGGCTTTGATCTGCATTTCAAGGTCGGTCACAACACCTACAACTTGAGTTGTAGGTAGCATTCTTTGCTTGATATTGGTTATTTGTTGCTCATCCAACATTGTCTGAATTCCATTTTGGATTGATTCTGGGTATAATTCACGAACCCATTTCTTGATGGCTTCTGGTGTGACTCCAAGAAGTTCAGCCACTTCTGACACTGGAACTTTCCTATCATTCATATATGCCCCCTTGGGGGTCTATCCATATTTGGAGACACCCCAGTCAACGAATAGGGTCTCCTCAAAAACGAGGACACCCCCAAGGGTCGGCTCAGATTTGAGCATACCCCCGGAAATAAAAAAGCCCTCAGAGCTGCATCCCCACCGAGAACGGCGTTCCTACGGGATGCAAGCCCAAGGGCTCGAAGTGATTTTAAGCACTTCCGAAAGTAGGAATATTTCGGAAGGACTCAATTTCTATGCCAAAAATCTAGCATGCGGGGCTAGAAAAATCAAGGGAATCTTTTGTAACGATGGGGTTAATGCGGCACAAAAATCTTGAAATTCTGTGACGGTCTACTCGTGGATGAGCCACAAATAAAAAACCCGCCGAAACTGGGAGGGGCGGCGGGCTGGCGTAGTACAGGGGCCATGGGGGTGGCCCGAACGTTGAATTGCGGGAATGATCGCACGGTTTTGAGGGAAAGTCAATAAAAGAGCCGGTGCCCAAAAAAACTGGTAAAGGGCTACCGGCTCTAGATCCAACTCCATACCGGAGGGTTATCTAAAGTCTAAGCGCTCGGAACCGGGATGTCAAACAAAAAGAAAGCCCAGGGGGATGAGACCCTGGGCCGGTTTTGAGACATGCGCGAAGCATATGCCAAAAGGAGTACACAAAGGATACTCGGGGTGCGGAGGGTTGTCAATCGAAAAGCTGGCGATCAGATTCCGAAGTCTTGTCTAACCACCACAATCCGGAGTCTCTTTTCTTGGCAACCATATCGGCTAGTTCTTCGAAAGTCTGCCCGAAATCAAGACATTCAAGCCACTCGAAGATTTCTTCCCTTGATCTGGCATCGCCAAGCCATTCTCCCTCGCTACGTTCCCATTCGTTTTGGGCAAAGTTCAGCCAGAATTCTAGTTTAGAGTTCAATTCCTAAAGCCCTCATTTTCCTAGACACAAAATCACTTCTAGCATTCATGACTGTCCCTTCGCGATATCCCTCATAATAGTCACGACTTTGATCAAAAAGAAATTCATCGAGGATCTCACTTACAGCGTCCATTACACCGCGACAGAATGTGCCTCTGGAGAAATCTTCTAAAAAGGCCGCGATTTCATTTTTAGATACCATGTATCTGTACATCAGTCGTCCTCGAAATGCTCCGCCATAAAATGGACTACATCGTCGTAAAGGCAGTCTAGCGCGGCGTGGATCAGCATAAACGTCGCGGAGTACCCCATGCCGTCGGCTTGGCACTGGCGGAGGAGCTCTAAGGCTTTGGTGTTTTGTTGGGGAGTCATGACTTATCCTTGAATTTCTCGTTGTGTTTTATGATTAAATAAAGGAGGCCCAGGTAGATCGGACCTGAGATACATATTCCCCACCAACCCATTGGGACGTGCAACATTTGATCGAACAGCGCCCATAATGCCCCTATGCCCATAATCGTGTTTTCAGTCAATGGCCTTTTCATTCTTCGCCGCCCTTCTTTCTCAAAGATATTTGAATCTCGAAAATTCCGTCAGCGAAATGCCTCCCAGCTATGAAACAACTGGCAAATGAAAGCGCATATAAGATCATGGCTTCCACCAAAGCCACTTTCCCATTTTCAAGCCCATAAAGCACGGCCACCTGGAAAAAGACGATAAATACTAGAATTAAGATATTTATACTTACCTTAAAAATGCCTTTTAACATATTTCACTCCTTAATCTCGATATCAAAATCACGCTGTCGGCACCCTGGCAAAGGAATCGCTTGATTGTTGTTCACAGCTACCTCGATCCGAGTAGGATTGTATCCCGTGTGTGCCGACAATACGCGAAGCTCCTTTTCCATCTCATCGATGACTTTCTGATAGTTGAATTTTATGTCCTGTTTTTTCAAGAGTAGGTGAAATCCCGAGCGCGTTTTGACAACGAAATTCCTTACGCTATAAGTATCCCGAAAAAGCTTTGAATACCGGCTGACAACCCCTTCGGTTTCATGCGGCACATCCATATCGATATCCAGAACGGACCGACGCGCAAAGGCGTGGTGTAGGTTCGTCATGAATGTCTGATCGATTCTGGAAAGGCGGTCGTAGGTGTTGGACTTGTCGCCGCTTCTGTTATCCAGCTCAAGAAGTTGCTCAACAAAAATTCGCTGGGTCTCCTGGAAGGCCAAGATGGGGGACACCGGATTGATCGTGATGTAAGGCACCAGCGCGATATCTGGCAAAGGATTTCCACTGCGATCAAGATACGACCCCTCGGTGGATTCCATGCGACTAAGATACCTCATGATTGTAGGCAACTCCAGGTCGTGAAGAATAAACCTTGTGACGACATTGGCTCGGGAAAGGTCAACGGTCTTTCTTTCTTCGTCAGTGAGATACTTGTTGCGACTCATGAGACATAAGAAAAACACGTCGTCCTTTTCCTGCTTGATGAAATCCTTGAGTAGTCCTAGGAATCTTTCCAACTGATCCACGTTGTAAACAAACTTATGAGCCATTTTCACTCCTTATCTCCGCAATCAATTCGCGCCCAGCTTCCGATTCCCGTTTGATCAGCATCGCGACGTTGCATCTCAAGCAGCAAGTCGTCGCCAAGTTCAACGGATGGTTTATCACGGCGTCGCCATAGTGCCGCAGATTGATCTCGGTTTCTGAAATATCTTTTCAATGGCCCACCCCATTCTGTTCCGGTATGCGATAGTATGAGCCTTTATCCCAGTCCTAAGCGACCAATCTGCTATACACAGAGTCTCCCCGGAAAAAGTTATCCATATATTGGTTCTCTTATTTCTGTTATTCTCTTTGGATGTGACAAAATGACAATTGTCTGGATAATATCCAATATTATTGTCGATTCTATCTATCTGTAGATTAGCCGAATATCCGTTTCGAAGAGCCCAGGCTCTGAAGTTCGCATAAGTTAACCATTCTTCAGCTATATCAATTCCACGACCACCGTAGTTATGATATGCTTGATCTTTTTTATTCAGACATCTCCCTTTTATTGAACACCAAACAGAATAGAGTTTTTTTCCAGATTCGCCATGAATCTTTCTGTATGAATGCTTTTCTTCTTCCCAAAGACATCCGCACGATCTAGTCCTGCCACTCCTCAAATGCTTAGAACTAATTTCCTTTTCCGTGCCACATTTGCATTTACATAAATAATATTTATTGAAGTGTTTGCCGTATCTAGAGAAATTAATGACAGTCAGTCTATGGAAAACCATACCGATGATCTTGTCATCCGATCTTTTTCTAATGGTATCATATTGTGATCTTTGTCTTTCCGTCATTTATTTTCCTCATAATCCTATTATATCAGAGGATAATCTGGTGGGCAAGCTGTATTGATAAGAAGCTCGGTGGTCATGATTCAATTATTACCTGAGCCAACTTCCTAATTCTTTCTTCTGCCTCATCATAGTCTAAGATTTCGTGAATGGCCTCTGAAATGAATTGCGAAATAAGAAGCCCAATAACGCTCTCTCGGCCAACGCTAACTTTGTCATTACATCGCCTATTATTACACGTCGTCACCATGTTAAGAGGATGGAAAATGATTTCATCCCCCAAGACTTTACGATTATTCCTTGCTTTCGAGATTAAATGGGCGGCCTCAAGAACTATATTATCAGCACGAGTCTTTCCGCATACGCGACAAGTCCATTTGTCACGCCTAAAGACTAATTCCTCGCGGCGCTGATTCGCGTCAAACTTTTGTTTTGGTGTCATTGGCCAAGCACCTTGATCGAGGATTCCTTGGCTTTCTCCATCAGTCCAAAGATGTGGACAGCCATTGATGCTTCGTTGCCTTTCTCCGCTATGGCTTCGACAGAGGCTTCCCACAGGATATCCCAAGCCATCGCTTTTTGTTCTTCGGTCAGGTCGTCGTTACTCATCTTCTTATCCTGTAAATCGTCCAAAATAACCACCACCATTTATTTGTGCGAACCCGGTAAGGAAGCACGTATTTCCACCAACCAGAAGGCACGAACTGCCAATACCACTTAACTTTCATCGGCTACCACCAGGGAGTCTTTCCAGTCGCCGGGATACGTATAGAGCCAGAACGCATAACCATCTGTGATACTTGCGAAGAAATACCCTCCCCTCTCTTGAGGGATTTCTTTATGTAAGAACACCATGCCGGAGAGACCGCAGGAGATTGCCCTAGCTCCAGTCAGCTCCAACCACCGCCTCGCCTCGGCCTTCCATGCTTTTTGTTCTGGCGTTAGATTCTCTTCATTTGTCATCTTTTCCTCCGGGTAATGCTTCCGTCCCTGCTTGCCAAGCCCGGCTAACGCCATGGCTAACATACAAAGGACGAAGGCGATGAATGCGATTGCTCCGATTATGGTTCCGATGTTCATTTGTTCTCCCTAAGCCATGTCTCTAATTCTTGGTAAGCTTCGTCGAATTCCTTCTGATCTTCCGTTCTCAGGTCAAGCACACTAATTTCCCCTGTCGTATTTTGACAAATAAAGCAACTAAGTTCTTTAGAGAAAGTAATTTGTAATAGGTCATGCCTTAATGCCTGGGCTATATTAGCCATTCTCCATTCCTTCTAGGATTTCAAAGAACTTTTTAGTCTTGATCCCGACCTGGTGCATCTCTGCAATCAGTCGATCAATCGTATCCCGGCGTTCTTTTAGCGTGTAGTCACCCCAGCTTTTCGGCTTGGCCAGCACCATCCGCGACAGATCTTTGTCCTGCAAGATCCGCGTCGGGATTTCGTCCTTGTGCTTCACCTGGATGATGACCGCCTTCCCGTCCTCAATGTCAGCGTAGACAAGTTTCTCGTAACCGGCACCCAGTTTCATCTTCACCTCTTCACGGAACCGCTCAAAGGTCTTCGCACGATTAGAGCTGGCACCTGACACCCAATATTCGGTCAGGAGCGCATGGAAGGCCCGATTTTGGCGGTTGGTTGGCGAATTGGCGTCATCTAGGAAGTAGTAGCTGCCCACGGTGGGCGCGGGGCCGTCGGTGACGGTGAAACGGTCGGAGTCGGTTATGAGGATTTTCATTTAAATGACTCCCATTTCTCGAAATAAATCCGACCATACTCAGGGAAAGAATCCAGCCAGGTTGAGAACTGAGAAACCAATCCTATTGCCGGAGGGATGGCTTCGCGGCGATACTCGTCAATGAAGACGTTCTTTCCATCGGAAACTAGATACCGGATACCCAGAGGGCCTGGCATGATCTCTGGATAGACAAGCGTTTGGGGCGAGTGTCGATATTTTCCGGCCTCAAAAGATTCCGAGAATTTCAGGTCCCAGATCCAGGGACCTTTCAGCACGTCTATTTTTCCATACAGTAGAAACGAGCGTCCCCCGACCTCAATATTCTTTTCGGCCTTCACCTGCCATTGCCCCCCCATGAGGAATTCGGCGCACTCTCTGACGCAATGCCAGTAGGATTCATCCTCATAGTCCTTTGGTGGCTCAAGCTTCTGGGTAATTTCCATGACGCGTTTCTCAAAGGCGATACCGGCCAACATCTTGTCGTTAGGCTGGAAGGATTCGCGCCTGAGTGTCGCCATGAAATCAGCTTTGGCCTTCTCGGCGTTCGCTTCGGAATAGAATAAACTTCCCTCGTCCTGGGCTGAAAGAAACCACTCCCATGATGAAAGTAAAGTTGGCGTCAGAAGATACCGCGTCATTTTTTGGCTTCCTCGAAAGAACTTGACGCTTTGTTGTAGGTCAGTCCCAAAGAGGTTGTCTTGGCGTTCAGCATGATCTTTGCTTCGCGTTCCGAGGCAAAGACGTGCGAAAGATCGTTGATTCCGACAAGTGCCTGTAAAGCCGTGCTGGCGTCATTTACCGAGTCGACCAAGGATTTCACCTGTTCCATGAGTGAGTCGTATTGCTTGGCCATGGCAACCTCATCCTGGACGTTCTGGCTCAATCTCTTGAATAGCTCCGTGAGGAAGTTGTTCTTAGCGCCCTTCATGACGTTAGGCAACTCGATTTGACCAGAGATCCCGCCGGTCCCCTTGGCGTAGTAACGCTCCGTTGGCGAGAACCCGATAAAGATCCTATCCCCGCGCATTTCCATGAATCCCGCCAAGTCCATGCACTTGAAAATGTTGTTTTTGGTCTGTCCCTCAACGTCCAGCCGGTAAACCTTGTTTTCGCCATCCATCTCTTCACGGGAGTGAAAAATAACAACAAGGTTTTTTTGAAGGGTGTTGAAAACGTATTGCGTCAAGCGTTCAAACTCGGCACCAACTGCGCCGTACCCCTTAATGGATAGGGTAACGCCGTCCTTTTGCCCGTTCACTGGATTCTGTCTAATCGCCCACGCCTTCATAAAGTTCAGGAGCGCACCGCCGGTATCGATCACGATGGTCTCAAACTGTGCCACCGCTTCAGGCGTCAGGTCATCAAGAATTTCTTGATAAGTGGCCGGTTCAATACGGCTGGCATTCTTAAACTGCGCCGGGATTCTTTTCCATCCCTTGTCGCAGTCCAGAAACAACACGCCCGGAGCCGAAAGTCCCGTTGTCGACTTAGCCATGCCAGGTGGCCCGTAAAGGACCATCCTTGTCTTTGGATTTGAACTCACTTCTCGTGGTGATAAAATCATCTTTTACTCCTTTCTAGTCTGCACCGAAGACTTCCGCACGAGCCGCGCCCCTTTCGTAGGCCGTTTCCTTGCGCCAATCTTCAAGCATCTGTTTCTCGGCCTTCGCCACGATCTCGTCAAGTTCTTTTCCGAAAAGCGTGGTCACATCTGCCAGCATTTTTTGAGGCTCAGTGTAGACCCCAAAATTGTGTGCGCAGTCAGTTTTTAGAAAGACATCGCAGTCTGTCAGCTCTCCGGCGTCCCAGCTACCGACCACGACAAGCTCGTTCCCTTTCCAATCGATGGTTACTTGGTCCGAACCGTATCGATGCGCTTTAGGCGCTTCCGGCTCAAGTGACTCGCGCACTTCAACAAGTCGTTTTGCTAAATATTCGTCGGTCGCAATCTGTGCCATAAAAACTCCTTTTGGTTCAAAACCCGTGTGTTTATTGTAAAACAAAAGTTGCATTTTTGCAAGTACGATAGCCCAGAAATCCTTTGCTTTTCACGCTTCACCGGCCCTTGAAATGTTCTTTGATCAGCTTCTTGATAAACGTCCCGACTGGCCCCTTGATCTTAGCCAAGTCAGAGATGTCGATACGAACGCCCACGAACTTTGTTTTGTCCTCGGGGATCTCTGCTACCTTGATGCTGACCACTGGCAGGTCTAGAGCGTGTAGCACCCTCTCCCGCGCTTCGTCGGCGCTGTTCGCTTCGATCTTTGTGCGCGTGATATCAAGCTCGCCGTCACCGTTTTTTACCGCGAAGGTTACTCTAAATTTCATTGCCGACCTCCCGTAAATCGTGAACAAGGTCAATCAGCTGATCTTCGTTATCGACGGCCAGACAAAGTCCATCCGGGGTAACGAAATAAATCTGGTCAGGATCGATCTCGCTAGCAGAGATTCCGTCGAAGCTCCGGCCTTGTTCGATGAGGAATTGCCCTCGCCACAAGCTGGCAGAACCGTCTAGGCCGATTTGGACTACCTTTTGCTTGGCATCGGCAAGCCATTTCTTAGCGTGGTCAGACATCATTTGCTACGCCTGGCCTTCTGCCAGCCCTTGAGCTTGTGTCTTTTGGGAAGGAAGAATGGATGCCCCCCCCCCTTAAATAGAGCGGATAATTAGGTGACAAGGCTCCTTGAAGGATCGCGGCGTACATTATCATCTTGCCCATGATGGATTTCATATCAACTCCTTACCCTTTCGGGCGCACTTTTTTAAATAGGTTTCCACCCCTGGAAACCGCCTACCCATAGCGATGTCAACGACGGCTTGGGTTAGGTTTTATTTCCATGTTTTAATCAAAGCATCCGGATTCTCTTCACAGGCTTTTGCATACTCGATCAGCCAGCGTAGAAAATGTTCGTATTTTCCCCATCCATTAGGCGCATCGAATTTCTTATAGTGATCCGGGTTTCTTTGCAAAGTTTCGATACCATCTTTTAACATCGGCAGGATGTGTTTCGCCCGTTTGCAATTGATTTCCTCTGGACGCCAACAAGCATAGTAAACGCCACACCTAGAGGCCATAAGGGTTAAATTGTGTGTAATATTCGAGCTGAAAATAACCTTCCTACCAACTTTCAAATACACATCTAAACTCACAAAGTACTCCTTCATCTTTAACAGCCAGCCAGTCAGCCGCCCCGTGAGGCGGTAGGCTTGCGGGTAAAACTATTTATTAGTCTTTGAACGGATTGCCAAAATCAGATATCATTTTTCTTTGAGCGTCCCTGGCGGCCCTGGCGGCGTCCCAGGCGGCGTCCCTGGCGGCGTCCCTGGCGTCCCTGGCGGCGGCCCTGGCGGCGTCCATGGCGGCGTCCCTGGCGTCCCTGGCGGCCCAGGCGGCGGCCCTGGCGGCGTCCATGGCGGCGTCCATGGCGTCCCTGGCGGCCCAGGCGGCGTCCCAGGCGGCCTCCCTGGCGGCGGCAAGTTCCTCTTGGCTGGCAAGCCCGAGAGCAAATTTCTCGGCGACAACAACGGCGTTGACGCTTCTTTCGTCCGTCAAAAGGTCGAAAACTGTTCTACCGTCTGCCAAAGGCGTTTCTCGAACACACCTCACAGCAAAGAGCCTCAAGGTCTTATCGTCGAAAGCCCGTGTGAAAACCCAAAACAAATAATCGGTTTCCGCGTTCTTTCCATCGGCATTGGAAAGCAGCTTTTCATAGGCTTCGCTCATCATGCCTGACGGGCAGTTTTTCTTAGCCCAATGAACTCCCGTTGAGCAAGCGTCAAACTCCTTAGCAAAATCCACAATTTTTGTATCTTTCATCCCTTCCTCCGTTTCGGCCTCCTGGCCATCTTCAGCGCGATCTCGCGGACGGCCCTCCGAAGAGGGGGGGCGCAATGTAATCTAAAAGGCAAATCCTGTCGCTTTCTGCCTGACAACTTTTGCGACTGCCGGATTCACGATGTCCAGTCTCAAGACTGCTTTTCTAAGGCCGTCCTTAATCGCCTCGTCTCCCTCGGCAGTGTCTATTTGTTCGATAATTGCCGCCGATTCAGGGTCATCTTTCAGCGTGTCGAAAACCAACAAACACGCATCAGAAATATTTTCCATATTCTCTCCTCCCGTCCCGCTTTCCCTTTCGGTCCCCCGACTAACGGTTTCGGGGCTTTGGTGCGTTTGAAGGCCCTCACGGGGAGGGCTGTGATTAATAACTAAAATCGTTCTTTCCCTCGAGTATGCAGGAATCGATGCCCTTGCGCTCGCTGTACACGCTAATATGCCCGTTCCCGAGCCATTTTCTGGCATTCAAAATCTGGCGAGTTGAGAGCGTAACCTCTCCGCCCTCATGAACCGTTGCTCTGACAGTTACCTGTTTAGTGCTGGTGTTCAATACCAATGTTGTTTTCAATTTGTCCTCCAGTCAGGAGCTTTTCGCTCTCTGATGGTTTAAGTATAGCGCAATGTTTAACACTTGTAAATAGGTTTAACACAAATATTATTGCGAAAGTGCATATTTTATGCCCGAGTGGGTAACGAGTGTTTAGGTGTATTGGCCGAAGAGACTCGGCCCAGTGGTTAGGTACTGGGGTAGATCAGGCAGACGGGTTTGACGTTGGTCTCAAACTCAGCCTTTGGCATACGCTTATTGAATCCAGAGCCGTCGGGCCATCGTCCGCCCCAGGAGTCGTTGATAACGAACTCGCGCTTTTCCGGGTCGTAGGCTACTAGGGCTACGAAATGGCCAGGGGTCTTGAGGCATACCTGGATCGAGGAGCCGCCGTAGACCGTCTTGGCCGCCGTCTCAAAGTCGAGCTTGCCAACAAACCGGCAGACAGCCCCGAAAACAGCCTTTACAGCGACCGGGTAGCACTCGGCATATTCGTTACCAAGTTTTAGCGCCGGATCAAATCCGATGCCTATCTTAATAATCGTAGGGTAGTTTTTTGGATCGTTGAACCAGTCGCAAAGAACCTCTTCTGGCTGTGGCTCATAGGTCCCAGGTGTTTTTATCACCAAGTTTAAACCAAGGGAAGCCATACAGTTGACAGATGCCGTTGGCCCGCATCCTTCTAGCCAGCCCCTGACAATACCATCTGGTCCCTTTGGAAGACTCTTCTTCAAGACCTGATCCGTTGGGTTATTCTCCTGGGAATAGTATTTGTCTTTATCGTTCCAGAATTTTGCACCCTTGATCATAAAATCTCCTTATGGCCCCGGTGGGGTACCCGTGAATACAAACTTGGCCACAGCCCAAACTAATCCGCCCAGGAATGCCAAGATCACAAGACACCCCCCGATAGTCCCAATTATTTGAGAGAAGCTTAAATCCCGTCTTCTCAGTATTTCCAGGATGTCCTTAATTCCCTTTTCCAGGAGATCCATTCGTCCTTTTGATTTCTCATCGGCTAGTAGCAATCCGGTAATAGCCTTCCCATTCTCTTTGGTTTCGGCCTCCAGAGAATCGATGCGCCCCCTCATCTCTGACCGATAGTTCTCTATAATTTCGATTGCTTCTTCTCTGGAAAGCGTCTTAGGTGGCATCGTCCAACTCTTTAAGCTCCTCGGCTAGTGAATGCCCAGCTTCGGAAAGGATGATTCCCTTTTGCATCTCTTCCCTGAGTTCCTTTTCCTTCTGGGCTATCATCAACAGATCATAAGCCCTAGCCTTCCTCAGGACTTCGGACAAAGACATCCAAGCAAAGACAAAAAACACGACGATGAATAGAAACCAATTGATGACATCTCCCATCCCATCGTCACCTACAACAAGTAAATAGGTCACAAAGAATCCTATAGCTACCAGGATAATCTTGGGCCAAGGATGCCTATTGAAACCCCCATAGGCAAAAACCAGGATCACGGCCATGTAAGAAATTTGCAAACCAATTCCACGATCTCCGTCAGCCATCGTAGCTATTGCGCAGAGGATAAAGAAAATAATGTGGGTCACTTTAAAAATAAAAGCGTCAATGAAGACAGATGCCCCAAGAACGATAACTCCACTATAGAAAATCATATCGAGTGGATCGAACCATGGTTTTCCTTGCAAGAGTCTACTAATAAAATTGGTGATTGCCAGGATAAAACAGAACCCTCCGAAGAGGGCTCCAATTCTAGCTTGATAGCTTTTCACTCAGACTCCAGGCCCGTCCAGAAGCCCATTTCCTTAAGTTCTTCGAAAGAAACAATCTCCGACACTTCCGTAAACAATCTAAACCGACTTTCGACGCGCGATCGGCTATCTTCCATGGTATCCGTCAAATCGGTTTCACCATGTCCAAATACGTAATGCTGGAGCATCACCATTTCCGTAATATCCATAAGAAATTCGCCAAGTCTTCGATTTGTGCAGTACTCTAACCACCAGAATAGCGGGAAAATCCTGGATCGTTCATTCTCTCTATGGATTGGTTTCCTACGGAAAGGACTATTTGGATCTTGAACCTCTTTTGTCCAAATCAAATCATGGACTTCCTGAACGGTTTCAAGATCGTACACGCCGCACTTTTCTATTTCTTTGCGGACTATTTCGCCAATAGTCTTTGTGCTTTTTGTAATGATATCGCTCATGATCTATTTCTCCTTTAAATTTTCGCTGGCTTTCAGGATAACCTCCTCAATAGCCACATAATACTTGTTTTTTACTCTTCCCCTAACGGCTTTCCATGCCTCTTCTAAGTTAAAGAAATCAGCTTCATCCAATTGGAGTTTTTCACCTCTACCAAGGGCCTTAGCCCATCCCATGGCCTTTCTTGGATTTACTGGCTCAAGACTGTCCTCGCATCTTTCAATCAAAGCCAAGGATATCTTATGGTCACCGACGGCGTTCCCGTTTAAGTCCCTCAGTGGTTCGTTAAAGTCTAGTTCTATCATTTTTTCTCCCTAGTTAAACTGTATCACGCATCGCAGAAAACGGAAAGATTAGAGCAACTTATGGTGTTCGACGAGCTAGCCGTTCCCCATGTGACCATTACATCTATCGCATTTGAGGTCGTGGTGTTAATGGTTGTAGTTGCGCTATTGCTCATTTCCATCACATTCATAACTGTGGGCGCCGAGAAATATGAGAATCTCCCCTGCCCAAATACGGTGCCACTAGAACCGGTTGTTCTGCAGGTTATGACCGCCTCCACCTCCCAAAGGTTGGTCCCTGTTATAGCCACCAATGCGGTTGCCGTAGTATCCAGGAGGACAGTCGATCCGTATTTAATTCTAATTCTTAATGTTGGTGTTAGAGTTGAAGCAACGTATCCCCATGCTTTTAACCTTAATTGCTTTCCAGCCTTAAAGAAATTGGCTGGCAAAGTCAATGTTCCTATTCCTGAACTTGCTAGGGTCGTCTCGGTATTACTATTGGCTACTGTAGCTGTAGCCGTCTGAGTAAATAAGGCCCCAATGTCAAACTTTGATATGCCAGACGTAAAGTTGATCAAACAAGTCTGAGTTGCATCATTCCAAACATCTCCTGAGTTCGGGGAAGATACAGTGGTAGAAGCCCTCATCCTTATCTGGGCGCGAGTTCCGGTTTCAGCCACAAGATCGATAGCAGCAGTTCCGGCGGCTCCAGTGTTGGATAAAGCCCCGTCTTGCTCCATTCTCCACACTTCGGCTTCTGTCACTGTACTATCAGGAGTATTATGGAATGTTATACGTGTCCCGTGAGCAGAACTGCTCCACGTCTGTGTCCCGCTTATCCTAACAGATCCGGCCCTGGTAGTTGAAAAGCTTGCCGCGTCATACCCATATGCAGATAGTAGGACTATGTTTGATCCATTAATAACTGTAGTGGGAGTTCCTATAGTACCATTGGCTCTCCTCCCAGCGAATTCTATTCTGGCCCCGTAGCCAACAGATTCCATAAAGCTGGCGGTAGAATCTGATTGACCAGTTTGGACTGGACCTCCCAATGATGTTGGCAAAGATGCTCCGCCAGTCGTAGCCGTGATAGTCAAAGATGTTGTTATCGTCGGCGACGTGCCGAAGACTGCGACTCCAGTACCTGTTTTGTCAGTTAATGCGGCAGCCAAGTTGGCGCTTGATGGTGTGGCTAGAAATGTGGCGACATTTGAACCAAGACCACTTACACCCGTGCTTATTGGTAACCCAGTACAGTTAGTTAGAGTCCCGCTTGTTGGCGTACCCAACAGAGGGGTTACAAGAGTAGGACTCGTGGCGAATACCAGACTTCCAGTTCCTGTAGGATTTGAAATTACTCCCCTAAGTTGATCGGATGTAGTGGAAGAGAAGGCCCCAAGGTTATCAGAAAAAGTAGCGATTGTTATCCATGAAGAGCGATAATATTTTATTCGATTATTGACCGTATTCAAATATAAAAGCCCGTCTTCCACCGTTCCGAAATCACTTCCGGCGTAGGGGATAACTATTCCATTGCCAACAAATTTACCTGGTATTCCAAAAGTAGATTCGGATACTATCCCATATCCAGTTCCCGTAGATGTCAGAACGTATATTCCGGTCCCCGTGACATTGCTATTTGTTATATAAATGCCCCTACCAGTTGAAGACCCAGTAGCCGATATTTCTATCCCGTCTCCATTCCCAGAAAGATTAACGTTTAATCCATTCCCAGTGGAAGAATTTGTGATTGATATTCCGTTACCAGAAGATTGATTGCTTACGTTTAGAGTCGTTCCAGTGGAGGAGTTGGTCAGAGCGATACCATTTGAACTCCCGGAAAATGATAGCGTCGTCCCGTTGTTTGAATTAAACAGTATCAATGTCCCGGCCATTGTGGCACCAGTTAAGGTTGGGTTTGTCCCGAATACTAAAGCGCCGCTTCCGGTTGGGTCCGACATTACCCCGAATAGTTGTAAGGATGTTGTAGAAGCAAACACCCCAAGATTATCTTGCCTATACGCTACCGTTCCACCAGCCCCAAAAACAGCTGTACTTCCGTCTGTACCACTGAAAGTTAAGGTATTTGATAACGTTATAGTTTTTCCATTCGCAATGGTCAGAGTTCCGGTCGTACTGGTTATTGTTAATCCATTGTAGGTCTTTCCGGTTAACGCCGAAGGAATATCCGCATCGACTATGGTATCCCATAAGGTTGCGGCAGATACAACGCCGGTGCCGGTTTGTGTCAAGAATTTCTTTGTTGATGTAGTATTTCCAGCCAATCTGGTTGGAGTTCCAGAAGATCCCCCATAAATAGTATCCCCTAGTGTCGTCATTGGATTGGTAAACCCAGTGTCTTTGGATGATGACCATTCCGTACCATCCCATATCAACGTGACATTGTAGCCACCAGGAACCGTATAGCTTAGGCCGCTGGCACTGACGGTAATATTGTTTGACCCGTCTAGATTGACTACAACGAACAATGATCCCAAAGCCGCCGTGACGTTAACAAGATTCACAGTTCGTCCAGTTGTCGGGTCCATCGTTAAGATCGTCTGCCCTGTGACACTGATCGTAGAAGACCAATTGGCATCTGGCGCGCTGATTAATGTTGTTGCCGTAGCCCCGGAAAGATAGTTCGACGTGTAGTTGTCTATGACGGTAGCTAGGCCGGTCTCGTAATCTCCTGGGGTACTAGGCTCTTCTGGTTGTTCAAGAGTTCCAGCTATAGCCTTGGTATTCATTAGCAAGTCAAGAAGAGTAAGATCGGTCAGTAAAGCAGGATAATAGGGACTAGACATTCATCACCAAGAGATAGATAGCTTCATAATATTTGAGCTTCCATTTGTAACTACAATATTTTGAGATGCATTATCTGCTGTTCTGAATCCATATACAGTGATCTGAGTTGAAGAAGTCCTGACTGCTTTTGAAGTAATGAATCCAAGATTTGACGATACATCATATAAAGCCCCGCATAGATTGGTTTCTTTTCCTACTGTATCTAGCAATATTGCTAGGCCATCAAAAACTGTGTTTTGAGTTACAGAATCCCCATGTAAAAATCCATTATTGAATCTTCCAGATGCCGTAGAAAGCCATGTGAGAACTCCAGAAATATTAACTACATCTGCCGACATTGTTCCACTAAAATTAGGATTTGCCAATTTCGCAAACAACGCTGCAAGGTCGCCCCCAAGCCTAGCAGAATCAAAGGCTTGATCACCGATCCCTAAAAATAAATCTTGAAGTGATTGTAAAACCTGCGTTGTTTGTCCAGAGTTTGGCAGTATCCCGGCTTCCGTCAGAATAGAAACGAGTTCGGCGATCACGTTATTCAAAGCTGTTTGAGCAGTATTTCCATTCCCAGTCAACCCATTTAGAAAATAGTTCACGTTCTGTGCAGGCAGGACAACACCAGGGACATATCCTGTTGAATAAATTGACGCCGGACTAACCTTTGCCGCGCTACCTCCGAATGTTGGAACTGAAATAAAACTTTGTACTGGTACCATACTTCCTCCTATGTCTGGCTTGCGAATACCTGAGGACTCGTCGTAAACCTATCGAAAAGGTGTTGAACAATCCAAAGATACCCGGCCCCTATGTCTGTTATGAACTCTATCTCAATATCGCCGTTTTCTATCACGGTGATCGTGTACTCATCTGCAAAAACATGGCAAATATTGTCTACAGAAACCAGGCTAAGGCCATTGTACTTGAGATACGCAACTTGGGTTAACAATACCTTGTAGAAAGACGAAGGAATCAAAGATCCAACCGGCGGTGTAGTATCCCCAAGAAGCCCACCAATACTAGGATTGCTCGTACTTCCCAATCCTGTTAGATTATCGGTTTCCGGGAAGTCGTCAGAATCCCCAAGAATCAGACTGTTGGTATCGAAGGTGCCACCTGGAGCTGTAGGCCATGGATACCCAATGATCCCTCCAATTGTGGCCAGTTCTGTTGGCCCGGCGTTCTCAATGGTCAAACTATACAAATACGAGATGTACGAATCTTGCAAATCAATCTCGGTCTGTACCGACTGCATAAGAGTCTGAATGTAGGGGCCGTTGAATTGATACGCGAGATTGGGGTCACTCACTGGCTACCGTCACATTAGCAGGAGGAAGATTTGGAATGTCGGTCCCATCTATGGAAATTTTACGGCTCCACGCCATTCCGTCTAAGGAAACTTCTGCCCCAGTGATAGCCGCATAAGGGAAATCTCCAAGGGCCTGTAGAATGGTGTCGGAGTAAATGGGCTGTCCGATGTCGAATTGCATAAGGCTCAGCGAATATAGGATTTGATTTTCAAACCCGTCTTGTGTTGGCTGATCGGGGTCGTAATAAACCTTGACATAGAAGTCCTGACTTCCAGCTATATCGTAGTTTACATCAATAGTTTGCCCGGTCTGATATGTGTACTGTTGCGTCTCAGATCCATCGGTCGGTGCTGTCATAAGGCTGGCATAGGTCGAGGCTATTTCAGTCCCCGATATATCTTCACCGGCAATCATGATCTTGCAGTGACGAGGTTCTACGATAGCCCCACCAGGTAACACCAAGTCGTCCGTAGTTGAATAGTTGAAGTATACACGAACCGCATTTACTCCCGAGATGGCCTGCAATGCTATCTGCAGCCCGTTGATATTCCACCCAATGGTATCTCCGAATATCAATCTCTGACGGGCTTCATTCTGGGTCTCTGTATAGCGCCCAACAATAGCCGATTCTGGATTCGTAACAGAAAAAAGATTCGTGATGCTAGACCCAAAGGCCGTGATTTGATTGGGGCCTACAATCACAGGCCCTAGAGTATCGCAAATCGCCTCAACATACCCTATCCCCGATCCTGGAACCGAAATGCCAGATAGTGTAGTAAAATTGACCTCACCGAAAGGAAGGATCGCCCCACTGGGAACTATACAAGTCCCGCTCGCGGCGATGACCTGCATGTTGACGAGAGAATAGGCCCCCGGGATCAATGATGTGCCAGCAATGGGTAGGAGGTTGGAAATCTGGGCACCGTCGGCCAAAGCCAAGTTGAATGAATTGATTGCCGCTGCTAAATCTTCGTCACGTTCTTGAAGCTTGCTACCAACAGCCAATAGGAACAACCACGCAGCGTTTGCCTGGGTGGCTATGATCTGAGGCAGCCCAAGATTTTGAAGTTGAGCATTCCAATTGTCTAACATTGCAAGAGCGTGTTCTGACGCCGTTTGAGGAGTCCATGTTATTTCCCCATTTGTAAAACTCACGTCGTCACCGTCCTTATGGCTTTCATTGTAACCGTCAATTTTCCGTTTTGGAAGTCATACTGTGGAGAGAAGTCCGGGACATTCGCCGCGATCACAGCTTGTCGAATAGCCGCATCGATATCTCCGAAGGTGGCTAGGTTTGTAAGATACTCCACCCAAGGCACCCCTACATTTGGCAATTGGGGTACCGTACCGACATTGATGAATGCCGCGATAGAGGCGGTCTGCACATTTTCCTCATTGCCGTTGACCATTGGGACTATCCCATTTTCGACTACGAAATCCCATACCGGGAAATAATTCGTTGTTCTCTGGGTAGAACTAGACATCTTGAAATCCATCATTCCTCCAAAAGTTGGGAAAATGATATCCCTAAGTTGGTCAAGGCCAGGATTTGATCGGGTGGTAAAACATGGGACGTTGGTGCCCCAATTGGGGTCAGCCCCTTAATAGTCGAAATTAGCTGTTGAATCAAAGTCCCTAGTGACTGGGTTTGATTCTTGATTTGCAGTAAGCCGTTGATTTCAGTGATCGTCAGCAAAGAATTACCTAACCCGGTCAAAGGAATGGCTTTCATGGTCTGTTGGGAATAGTGCCAAAACTCTGGGGGAGCCTGACTTTCTTTTATTCCAGAAGTAGAAGGAACTAGGCTTCGTAGCCCGATCAGCAATACCAAGTCACCGACTTGGACTTGGCCAGAGATTGCTAGCCCGCCCATGGCGAAGAAAAGAAGTTCTACGTCATTGGTGAATGTAGCTTCTAGAACTTGTGGAGCAGATCCGATTCCGCCCATTGTGACCGGTCTAGTTACGTGTTCGACGCTGACTCTTTGGTTACTAGAAACCTGACGAACTATTCCGAAATCAGCAAAGAACGCTTCGTTTATTAAGGACTGGATAATCTGCCTATTGCTGAGATTTCCAAAGTCAAAAATGTTCAGTGGTTGATCACTCATGTCTGTTCTACCGCCTGGACTACCATCATATTGGTGTCGCCAGTAGTTGAGAAATCAAAGCCTATTGTTATCACAGTGAACCGAGTAGATCCCTGTCTTGCCACAGCTCCACCGTAGGTCTGACGCATATACTTAGCATCGATGACTAAAGTATCCCCTGGTCGAATTGATGGATTCCATGGAGCCATCAAATTGAACCCATAGGCTTCATGGCGAGGAGCAACCGTAACATACTGTATAACGTGTTCAATGCCAGTTCCAGAATTCGATTCATAGGCTATCAGGAATTGCCCGTTTGGATAGATATAGACCGGAATAGGCAGGGCTTGACAGATCATTGACACAAATTGACTGACCAGTCCATTGAACGACCAATTAGCCTTTGTGATCAGTCCCGAAGGAAGGTTATATTGCAGTGTAAGCCCAAGTAATGAGGCCAGCTGTTCAAGGACAGTCCTTACGCTAGTACCAGCTGGCCATTGAAGACTGCCCATGACGTTTGTCCAATTTGTGAACTTCCCAACAACCATGGGAAAGCAAGTAACTCCGTCAGGCCCCGGATTTTCTTGATAGGCGTATAGAATCTCACCCTCGATCACGGCCCCGAGGGACCCAGAGTATCCGGCGTGAACCTTCAAATACTTGTAGGCATCTAGAGGGGTTTCCCCGGTGAAAAGGTTCGTTACCTTGACATTGATGTCGGAAAGGTCTGTTGTATTCCTGATTTTACCAGAGATACTGATAGTCGGTTTTCTTCCGACCCTTGGGGTCATAATAAAATCACTTTGAACTGGCCCCGTAGTCACTGCCGGGATCTCACGTAATAGCTCAATATTGACTATTTTGTCGAATAGTGGAAAAGTTGACTGACCAGTAAGAATGTTGAATTGGGCACTCATATCTGGTAAACCACCATTGAGACTTTAGCCAAGTCGTTCTGACCAATGCTATCCAAGGCCGTGACAAACTGAATATAGAAGTCAAAAAACCCAGTCCATGACAAGGTATTCGGATAAGGGGAAGCTTGCCGGATCTCTCCGCTTGGTAATGTCACGTAGATATTCCAAACGTCATTGAACCACATGAACTTAAATGAAAAGTTTCCGGCTGGTAGATTTGTTGCGAACACAAAATTAAGAGAATCTCTCTGAAGTTGCGGCATAGCCACATTCCAAGCCCTAGATGGTGGGTATACTCTATTCATTGGGCACCAACCAAAAATGTTCTGGAGTCGTAATTTGCATACGAGGTATTGCCCTGGTTATTGTTCTGAGGACTAGCGGCTATGTTGGTCAATCCAATTGGTTCTGCCACGTTGTTACTCGCAGCCTGTAGAGCCGCTGAGAGCGTGTCGATCTGTTGGATCGTCATGCTAAAAGGAGCCTTGTTTTGAATCGTAGCGTCAATTGAAAACTTCAAATCCGTTATGACTACCGGAATTGTCCCGGTCACAGACTGGGCCATCAAAGAGGCAAACTGCTCTGAGAACTGAGACAGAACCGAGGTTATCACGGGTTTAAATTGCACCAACTGCCTTGAGTTCGCCGCGTCCCGAAGCGTCTGTCTCTCGATCTCTAAGCTTATTTGATCCACAATGGTTATTGTTGGGATCTTTGGGAAGAGATACCCTGACATTTGCCACACTCTCGGCATGGGGGCAATGTTGTCATTAAGAAACCCCTTTCCCTTGTTGATGTCAACCAACAGCATCTTGGATGCCTGATTCTGGTGGATTTCTTCAAAGCTTGTGACTTCCATCACAACGGTCTGAGTTATGCCAGTAGTTCCATCGGCGTTTATTGGTGTGTAGCTGATACTTGGTTTGGATAGGAATTGTCTAACAGTTCTGAGTGCTACCGCCGATCCTTCTAGAATAGCTTGAGCCGGTGACGCCATTATTTAACCGCCGGTGAAGATAGAGCTTTAACAATGGACGTAGTTAATTGAGCCGCTTGACTATTGTCCAGGGCGTTTCCTGTTATTTTTAGTTCCCCCATTAATTGTATGACCTTATTGGTCGCCCCAGCTCTCCATATATCCATAGTGAATTCTTTATTCTGTGGCCCCTTGAGTCCAGAATAATATGATTGTTCAGCTTCAAAAAGTGAAGCGAAAACTTGGTCGCTTAGTCCCAGTTTAGCAAGAGCAGGAAATTTAGTTCTTTCTTTATCAGCTATCCTCTTTGTCCATACAGCCATAGCCGCTTGCTCTGGAGTTAGATTTTTATCTGTGGCATCAAGTTGTTTTCTAAGTTCTGCCAACTCAGGATTAAAGGCCATGCCAAGCAATGCTGCCGCACCCCCCCCTTCTTTCTTTCCTATTAGATCTATTAATGCCTTTGTTCGATCTCCCCCCATCATTAATGTGCCAAGTCCCTCACCGAATTTACTAAAATCCCCTCTCAGGAGATTAGAGAATATAGCAACGATGTCCCCTATGGCTTTCGCGAAATCTTGCAATGCAGATTTATTTGACTTCAACCAAGTGTCGAAACCAATAAGACTTGGCAAGATTGCCTCTTCTATCTTGGCCCCAATATTCTTAAACGTGGACTCAATACTCACCCCGATTGAGGTCTGGGCCATGACACCTTTTAGTGCCGCATCGTAATCGGCCTGGGTCAATTGGTTTGCTTCTGTGGCTCTGGAATATTGCTGAGCCATTGTGAGGCCCATCATTCGGTTGGTCTCAAGCATAGTCAGACCGTTCTTCCCGAAAAGTTGCTCCGTCAAAGCTCTTTGTTTGTTTGGGTCAGTTATCCCCTCAAGAGCGGACCACAAGGTCTTTATTCGATCTTCGGTTTTCATCTGCATCATGCCAGAGAACGAAGCCCCACTCATTCCGGTGGCAAGCATGAAATCTTCCTTGGCTTTACCGACGCTTAGATTTCTAAAAGCTTCGTTCATGGATTCCAAGGACGACACGAAAGAATCGGCGTCCCCGTGGGCCAACTTGGCCGCATTTTTCCAATTATCTAACTTGAGAGCAGAAAGCCCAATAGCCTTTGCCTGGGCCTCAAGCTTGACCATGGAATCGGCGGTCATTGTGCCCATGGTGACAATACCAGCACCAGCAGCTATAGCGGCAGCCCCGACATTCTTTAGAGTGGCCGGAAACTTACCAAGGAGATTTACCCCATTGCGAAAGGATTCCTCATCTGTCATCAAACGGAGTGAGGCAAAAAACCCTCCAACGTTCACCACTATTCTAACCTCTCAATTTCCATTCTAGCCGTTAACGCAGAAATACCATCGAAGTAATCGTCAAAGTCGACTGGTTCCCGATGGTATTCTCTCACAAACTGATAGTAAAAAAACAGGTAAGAACTTCCTACATGCTTTTCTATTATCCCTCGAATCCTTGAGACTCCGCCCCCGCCTTGGCCGGTACTGTGTCTTTTCGTGGCGGAGTCAATTTTTTTGTGACATAAGCCGTGGTCAGATCCAGCAACAGCCGGTAGAAGATTGGATTCGCTTTCAATAGCTCGTCACTTCCAAGGTTCTGGTTAACATCTGTGATTACGGCCATATTTCCGACTGATTTACCATCTTCCAGGAACTGGACGTTTTTCCCCTTGACGCAATACTTTGCCACCTTCTCTCGGACTTCAAAAGTCTCTTCGCTGTTCATGTCGGAAACCATCATGTTCAACAAGCGGACGGCATGGAATGGGGGGGGATCGTTAAAATCACCGTCAACGTTCAAACTAATATTTTTGAACTCTTTCCCCTTTGATAGAGAATCGGAGAAATCTCGCATTGCATCGGCTGTAAACAGCGAATCATAATTGTCTGTCACATGTCCCCCTAGACGTTATCTTTGATCGTACAAAGCCCTTGATAGAAAGTTTGATGCGTTCCCCAATTGTCTACAAAAGACAGTTGCCAATCAAAAACCCCGGCCATAAGGCCAGAGGTCGTGGTGTAAGGCATGTTTAGATTCACATGCCCAGCAATCGGGTCCAAGTTCTGAACATCGAAATCTTGTTGCGTCCCATCTTCCAATCTTACATAGGCTTCGAACTGCATCCCGCTAGACGGCATTCCCAATGCCACAAGTTGGTTGAAGTCAGAGCCGACAACAAAACCAATGTCAAGCGTGTAAGGGGGAAAGTTCTCGATATTCAACTGGCTTGCCAATCCTGATAATTGAATTCAACCGGGTATTCCGGAATGTCATTACCGGCCAGAAGCAAGAGGTCAAATACCTTAAGGGTAACCCCAAGGAACGTGATGCCGTCTGTCTGCCCGTTAATCTGGGTAGCAACACGAAGTTGCCCCCCTACAGAATCTCCAAGCTGTTGTAAAGCCCTGGCGATCAATACCAGGTCGCCGTCAGTTATGTTATTTCCTCCGTGTACGGCCCTAATTGTGAACGATCCTGCTCTAGCAGTGTTCGTTAGCGTGATAGCCGATCCGTCTACCAATAGAACAACTTTAGAGTTGTCCACGATCTGCCTCGCATTGAGGTACTGGACATCAAGCTTGATCCCCGTGAGATTGATTGCCACTCCACCGTTAAGGAGCGGGTGTTGAAAACTATAGGTTGAGTTCCCAACCGATTGTACTGAATTTCTTCCCATTTTCTATTTCTCCTTAAGCCTGGATGTACAAGGTGCCTTGCACTGTAACCTCGTGGATTCCCTGTAACCAAGTAGCTGACCACGCATTCGGCACGATCAAGGTATCGCCACCCCCGGACAAATCGGAGAACTTTGGCGCTCCGGCAGTCGTGAAATTTTGCAGAATACCAATTCCGCCCCGGTCATTAAAGGGGGTAGCCGTCGAGTTCACAATCCCCAAGATAGCCTGATAGTTGGTGTTGTTTCGTCTTTTACCCTGGGGGGTAGCCGGATCGGTCAGGAATTCAATAGTTCTAATTGCATTCACAAAGTCCATGTAGGCCACGATCCACCGTGCCCCGGCGTAGTTACCCTTGATTGTCACGGGATTATACAAAGCAGTTGCCCCAGTAGAATTACCAAGAGTTGCCCAGTACCCAGCATTTTGTTCGACCAATCCGGCCACATCGGCAGCCGACAGGTTTTCTCCCATATCAGAGGCGTCGGTGCTGGTTGTAGCAATATAGTCTAGAGCGTTGCCTATGGCCGTTCCTGATCCATTCAACGCCCCAAGAGTCAGGCCCCATTGATCTAGGTTAGGATTCCTTGGAGCTGGGCTAGTATCAGAAGACCAATAAATAAAGTTACTATCCCCTGACGCTAGCCGTAGTAAATATAAGAGCGACGTTGTACTTTCCGGATCAAGGTTATCCGATGTCCCAGCAAAGAATCCCAATTGTGTAAACTTTCCAAGATCAGATTCTGAGTATTCCTGTAAAGTTACTCTAGCGTTATTTCTAATAGTCGCGTTAGCCAATCCAGCAGTATAAATGGTCTTGAAATACGCATCATACTTTGTCGAATCATAAGCTGACTTTAAGCCTGTGAAAGTGGTAGTATCTGTGGCATCCCAACAGGTAATAAAAATATTAGCTATGGTATTTCTAGAAAAATATCCATCTAACCAAAGTTTCAGGGTGCCAGTAACAAAGTCCCCATAGTTTTGACTGGTCAACTCCTGATCTGTACCAAAGTCAGGTATTGTCCCAGACCACATCCCAGATAGAGTCGGGCCGTCAACAAAGACCATAGCCTTTCCGAAGTTCTCACCAGGATTGGTCTGCACACTGTAAATGGCTGAGAAGTCAATATACTGTTGCGCTAAACTTCCCACGTAATCATTCATCATTCCACCTCTATACTTCCGGTAATTTCTGCGCTGGTAATCAGCGGTTGGTTTGTAACGTCAATTGTCGAAGCAAACTGGACATTGAAAAACACGTTATAGGCTAGAACAGTATTTAATCCGTCCTGGATATATGTCGAAACTTCAATCCTTCCAAGCTCATCCGCCATCAATTGGGCATCCATAGAATCCATTAAATCTTGAACGTCCCCGCGAAGTAACCAGTGGCTAACACTCTCGGCCCAGTCCTCCGAGTCGACTCCAACTATCTGAAGTTGACATGGGGCAATCTTGTAAACCTTTGAATATTCCGTGTTATCTTCATCTCGACCATAAGCTGATTGAGTTCTAGGATTGGAAGATCCCTTTTTGAATCCTACCCAAGTAGATGGAGCCAAGCTTCCATCTGGATTCAAAACCTGTTGTCGAGTAAGCCAAACCCTGGGCATTCCTTCATCAGAAGCATCTTGTGGATTCTGAAAGTTCCCCTGCATTGGCACCACATAAGATGAATCGTCCTTGTAAAAGAAAACTTGGGACAGAAACTTTTTAAGGTCTTTTTGGGTGAAATTCAAGTGAACACCGCCCCACCTGTATTTGCTTGGTTGCGTATCGTATTGGTGCCATTATCTCCGACAACCTTTTCAAGAGCGTAAATGTAGAAACCGGCCTGCAAAGGCCAATCTGTATCGGTCATTATCCTGTAAACAAGCCCCTGATACCAAATGAAGGTTCCAGAAACCAATTGTTCATGGACCCAAAGAGTTTTTCTCTTTTCTTTTATCCAGTTCCCACCGGCATCTTTTACTCGGGATGTATCGTCCTTGAAAACTCCACGTTTCTTAACGCTTGGGGTCTGATCGTCGTATCCGCCATTTATGAGGGGAGATTGGTTGAAATACAGGAATTCCTTAAACAACTCGGCAAAGCTCAAAAGGCTTTCCCCATAGATGGCGTTCATTTATCGCCTCGTTTGATAACGAAAGTAGTAGAGTTGATCATGGCTCCGGTGTCAATCAAAGGTTTGTCAGA
>JAJDFE020000240.1:0-48847 GCA_021527465.2 Geoglossum glabrum | reverse complement strand
GGTTGATAAAGGTACGGAGGTTCAGCTTTGGCGATGTTGCCTTTCGGTGTGATGCTAATCCAGAAATGCTACAGAGCAGCGAGTGCACACCGAAGGTATGCTTGAATCAACGGAGTAGAGTATTGCAGGAGTAGCGGACCCCAAACTCCAGAGTACTCCTGGCCTGTATGTACCGATTGGCTAATGTTTATACCACCAAAGACGATATGGACGTGGATGAGGATCCAACCCCAGCCGCAACGCACACCACCAAAACGAAAACCTCCAGACAAGTGCAGAAGAAGCGACGAGGGAAGCCTAGTTCATCAATTGTGTTCCACAAAATTACAAAGGCTAGAAGGAAAGGAGGAAGCTTGAAAGGAAAGAATTAATCCTACAATCTAGGAAAGAAGAAGGAAGAAGTACTTTCATCCTCCTCCAAAAATAAACTCATTTTGATATTACGAAGAACCTCCTTGGCCTTTGCAACTGTGATGTGGTAGTCAAGTCTCTCCCACCAACGAAATGCCCAAGTTATGTAATATATGTTAAGACTATGATTCTAGCTATTAGTTACAAAATAGCTCGCAACCCATGGAACCGTTTGTCCGAGATACCTCCAGCGACGGGCAGTGGCCCTTTGACAGTGGATTACCGCCATGTGGGGAAAGCTCCCAATTGGACGTAGATCTAATCTGTAGCTGCCGATGTCAAGCGACTTCTCAGGGACAACAACCTCCCACCGTCTTCACCATGAACTAAACCATCCCTCGTCCATGATGGAAATTAGTGAGTCTATGGCTGTTACCCGCCACGACCAATATTCGCCACAAATACCTGCAATATGAAACAGAGTCTATCGGTGTTCCTCGTTGCTCTTGCAAATACTCTTTTGCCCGTTGCCATATTGACGTTTGGGTCGGGCTTCTTCCCCTACAAACCATTCTTACCTGGACTGGCTCAGTATGCGGATGTTGGGGTTGAACCCGCACCGTATGCGCCTTTTGACAGGCTGGTCTTCATGGTCGTTGATGCACTCAGGAGGTAGTTAGTTCTGCGCCCATGTTAGAACTGGTGCAGTTGATGAAGAAACTGTCTCACGGGTTTTTCCAGTGACTTTGTGTACTCGCATACTTCAGGTTTCGAATTCACACAAGGGTATCTATCCCATTGCTCTAGTTTCCAAGTCCTGCATGCTAACGATGGTCCGCACAGGTTGATATCAAGTGGTGCAGCAATTCCATTTACCGCACATGCAACCTCCCCTACAATTACGATGCCAAGAGTAAAGGCCATAACCACAGGTTCAATACCATCTTTTCTCGATGTCATCCTTAACTTTGCAGAATCAGACACAACAGCTACTCTTGCCCAACAAGATACATGGCTTGCTCAAATGCAGGCAAAGGAGGGCGGGAAGCTCATCATGTATGGAGATGATACCTGGCTAAAGCTATTTCCAAGCACCTTCACGCGTGCAGATGGTACCTCAAGCTTCTTCGTGTCGGTTAGTTGCGAAACTCACTACACACCTGTTAGCGGAGCACTGAGAATTGATAGGACTTCTCTGAGGTTGATAATAATGTCACAAGGCATATCCCTGATGAATTAGAGAGGGATGACTGGAACGCTATGATCTTGCACTATTTGGGTTTAGATCATATCGGTCACAAAACTGGGCCTCGAAGGTATTCTCGATAATCTTTGTCATAGTTTATGGTTGTGATTGCTAATGTTGTAGCCCCCACATGATTCCGAAGCAAAAAGAAATGGACCGTGTTGTGCGGCAAATATATGAGAAGCTCGAAAGCGAGACGCACCTTCAATCTACTCTCTTTGTCCTTTGTGGAGACCATGGCATGAATGATGCGGGTAACCATGGCGGCTCGTCCGCAGGCGAGACCTCACCTGCGTTGGTTTTTATATCTCCTAAGCTCAAAAAGATATCCAGTGGTGTACAATGCCCGCGTGAAACGGAAGAAGAATTCCAGTTCTACAGCGTGGTCGAGCAGTCTGACCTTGCCCCAACACTTGCGGGATTACTGGGTTTTCCTGTACCTCGAAATAACCTAGGGGTTTTTATCCCAGATCTTCTCCCATTTTGGAAAGGTACCAACCACTTTAGAACCCTATAGTACCATTCGCTGACCACATGTAGATAGCGATAAAGTGCAACTCGTGCTCGGAAATGCCCGACAGATCCTCAACATCGTCAAAGCGACATTCGCCAACACCCCATTTGAAGACAGCGCTACCACAGAAGACTGCAATCTAGCCACTTCAAGTATTGGCGAGTTAGCGTGCCGGTGGGCTGAAGCGACGAATCACTTGAAGGAGCAGGCCGAAAATGTAAACGGGACTTCTGGACCAGTGATCGCCCAGTTTACAGAGGTATCCCCATCAAACACAGTCTAATAGTACACAGCTGCTAAGTCTATCAGTTCTCCAAACGCGCTCAGGAGGTGATGAGTAATACCGCTAGTAACTACAACATGTCCAGGCTAAATTTTGGAATGGTCGTAGCCGCAATCGCAGCAATCGCAGCTTCTTTCGTATCGTTTTCTTCCCCTGGTACGAACCTGGCTAGAGTTGCATTCCTCGCCATCACCGTATCATACGGATTGATGATGTTTGCGAGCAGCTTCGTCGAAGAGGAGCAGCACTTTTGGTATTGGTCAGCTTCCGGGTGGTTTGCTTACTTGTATTTTATAAAGTACGTATTCACCCCTTGAATTGGCCTAATCTATTACTGAGTGGCAGATAGGAGTCGAACTTATGGGTCTCAGAAGGTTTTGGGGCTACTGTCCACTGGATCTCTTACTGCATTGAGAGTAGCAAGGCGATGGAACCAGACGGGCCAAAAATTTGCCGGCGAACCTGACATCGCGAAGTCGTTTCTTTCATTACACAATCCCATTCTATGGGGAGCCGTCCTTACCACCTACTTCGATATTCTCCAGCGCCTGTCAAGGCGGGGCTTTCGTCATGCCCCAACTCAGATTTCTTCGATAGTTGCTATAACCCTTTGTCTAGCTGCATTTAGTTTCAAAGTATCGTTTACAAACGCAGACGCACCCGAGCTTGTCCAAGGATTCTCACAGGCTTTACTTGAAGGACTGGAGGACATCCCATTGGTTATGCAGGCACGAGCAGTGTTTTTGGGTATAGGCATTGTCATCGCGTGCACGCTCCTCTTAGAAAGGAAGTTTGGGCTGGCCGAGAGACGTGATGGTGAGTACAGGCTTTTCTGTTTCTCTAAATACGCCACTAATTCTAATACAGGCCGAATCTGGATATACCACGATCTCTTGACGCTATTTCTTATAACGCAATCAAGGGTGACTAACATTCCGCTCTTCCTTCTTTTCGAACTCCAGTTCCAGCTCATAGACTCCCTCGAACTATCTTTGGCTGAACTGACCACGACCTCTCTCCTGTTCCAATACCTCTCCTTCTTTGCATTTGGCGGCTCCAATGCTATTTCTTCTATCGACCTGTCGAACGGCTACAACGGTGTCAGTGGCTACAACGTCGTCGTAGTTGGCATCCTTACATTCGCCAGCAACTGGGCCGGGCCGATCTGGTGGACGTCGGCAACGAATCTCCTGCTAGTTCGGAAAAATACGTCTAGGGGAAACAGCACCCGTCTCCAACATGTGGCACTTCTTTCACTCTTCATAACAACCAGTCTCTTGTTCGTCATGATCGCATGCACAGTCTTGAGAGCTCATCTTTTCATTTGGACAGTTTTCTCTCCAAAGTATTTGTACAGCATGGTATGGAGCCTCGCACATCACCTCTGTATCAACATTGTCGGCGGCAGTGCCTTGTTCTGGTTGGCAGGTGGGAGATACCAAGAACGTGATGGACAAAAGTGATCTAGAGATAATTAGATATCAAAATGACAGTAGAGCACGGTATGCCTATCAAGGCGTCAAGAAAATCGACAATAAGGCAGCCATCTCTCCACATTAACATAAACTAAGTAGCTCCCAAGGAGCGGTTGGTTTACAAGAGGAATGGCCTATAGAATGGCGCTAAATAAGTCATCGATGGCATTGGCGGTTTTATGCCTCTTCCTTTCCGTCTTTGGTGTCGACACGCCACGGGCCATAGCTCCCTCTGCAGCCACCCCCGTACGGCCAGGACTCTCCCCGCCCACGCCCCCGCCGCCTCGGGGATCGCGGTTCGCTACCCCCTGGCCATCATCGTCCCGGACAACAGCCTCCCCCAAATCCTCGTCCGCTCGCCACTCCGACACAACGCCAGGATTGTGCGACTCAGCGTCCACATCCCGGGCACAAATAATCCGGTTGACTCTGGCCAGTATGGCCATGAGCACCAGGCCTATCGCCGAGAATTGCGAATCGGCGACGACGTTGGAAAAGGCTCTGTTCTTCGTCTCAGTAAGAAAAAAGAAACCCCCCCCCCCATAGAAAGGCTGTGTACCGGTAGCATTTGTGCAAAAGAACGTCCCGCATATACACCATCCGCATATCAGCCCGCAGGAAGTCTTGCCCGTCTAGTTCGGTCCGCAGGTGATTAACAGACCGTCGCAACATGGAAAGCCACTTCCACCATTTCGCGAGGCGATGTTGATTCTTGTTTCGGTGGGCGATAATATGAAGCAGGTTAGATATCTCCCTGAGCTCCGGCCCCTCAGCTTCCAACATCCCTCACACAAAACCTCGTGAGTCCTGCGTTCTGCACCTTGTGGGATGTATTTTGGCGGGTGGGCACCCCACTCCCGTGCCCTGTTGTTCGGCTTCAGACGCTGAGCCAGACATCCAATCCAGCCATTCGCCATTCAACCGATTCTCAGTGCCGCTTCAAATACTCTTATCACGTGCATCCCCACCGCTCGTCCAACCTGACCACTTCATCTCCGGAATCACATCATCGCACTATACGAGCCACTCGCCACGCTACAAAAAGAGCAACGCGAGTTGGAGGAGAGGGTATAGGTACTTTTTTTCAGTCTGTCCGGCAGGTTGACAGCGTGAACGGAGCTGATGACGTAGGTAGAGCCTCTGCAGTCCATTCTAGCTGATCTGTTACACGTTTAGCCGGTCATGGATCTACTTGGGTCCAATGCGACTTCAGGAGCAGTGGCTGGTGTATACGGGATCTCCCACTGATTAAATTGAATTTTGGAAAGAGGCTGGCTGAGCAGAGACCGGTCACTCACACCAAAACCTTAGAAAGCGGGGTACGCTGAATCCGCAGCTGGACGAGGGGTGCTTTACTGGGACCGGTAGATCATGGGCTAGCTGCCAACTTTCACGGAGAGCAATGATAGAACCGCCTTTCAGCTGCGCTCGAGTGTCAAAGAAGCACCCCGACCGAGAATACGAAGATCTGAGAATTCAGTGTCAGGTTTCCCATTGGACTGCGTCGTTGGGCCCTCATCCCAGACACTCACGAACCCCACGGCCTTGGCGATGTACCTTCTGATCATTTACTGAGGAATACCACAGCGATATAAGGTAAATCGCCAGAAGTCCACCTAGTTCCGCAAGCCGGAGCGAAAGTTGGGCGTCGCAGACCGTTTAGGCCTGTACATGTGGAGCCTGAGCTTTCCGACTTTGACGCTGAGGAGATATTCGACAGCTCTGCCGAGTCGGACGACGACGCTTGGGCTCGGTTCCAGAAGGATCAACATCAACGAGCTACACCCTAGGGCCTGAGGTCTCCGAGAAGATCCTCGACACCTATAAGTACTATCCGCGGGAGAAACAGTGTGGCAAGAAGCAGATGGGCTGGGTGCGGCACATGTGCTAAGCAGCTGGTGCGCCAAGATCCAGCATACTGGATTATCATGCTAGACCCAACAGGAACTGGAAGCTGACCAGCTACCTGGACTACACACCACCCCAAGAGAGATCGCAGGCTTTGAGCACTCCCACATTAATGTAGCATCAACGAAGATGAGAAGAACTGCACGTTTCTGGCTATAGGGTGTTGGAAAATCACCAAGGTCTGGCGGGCCTAAGGTGCATGGCGGCAAAGCACCGGGAGACGTCTCTAAATTCCGATTAAACAACGCGAAGCTCGTGTCTTCTTGACCCGTACCCCTCTTCAACAGCTGGACTTTCCTGCCTTCTTTTCATCCCGGAATGTATTGCCAATGCAACAAATGTTGATCCGCCCTGGGTCAAAGCACTGCCTTCCCCACCAAGCTCGTGATGAGTACGACCCCTGCACACTAACTGCACTTCGAGGTGAAGCTGCTGAACTGAAGCTGAGCTATCGAATAACTGGCGTTGGTTCGCTAATAATCTCGGCCTTGAACAAGTGGTACGTCTCGAGAACTTGGCAGCTGAACTGCCTGATTCCGTCACGAAGTTGCTTTTCAATATAAATCAAGGCAACTGCCCAATTAGCCAGCGTCAAGTTATTCCCTATACCTCTTCCTATTGAACTTTCTCCTCTTCTAACCTCGTACCTGACCGAAATGGATTGGGTCGCTCTTGGAACCGTTGGGACATGGGTTGGCGTTGCTTTCACAGCTTACGGTAAGTATAGCGAGGTTTTTGGCCCTGCGAAGGAGATAGTGGACTGGAACAAATATATCGTTGCTTCTGAGCGACGGATTATTACTGCGATTAACCAAGCACAATTCCAAAAATCCACTCGGGAACTCAATTCCCTGGCCCTTTGGTGGAACAGGGACTGCGTGGATTTCCTAAAGAAACGTAAGTTCCATGAACGCAGTGCGAACTCACAGTACTGAGGCCTAGATAGACCCTATCAGTCCCGAAAACATTGAGGCCATCGACAAAAGGATTGATATCGAAAATCTCGATCCAAAAATTATCGCGCTAGGCGAAACGATTATCTACTTTACCAGAGACGCTCCAGGTGACTACGGCACTTATGGAGCTCTGGCTACGGCATACACTCTCATGTACATCTTCATGACCGTCAGGGAAACTTGTTTCATTGCCAAGAACAACGAAAAATCTGGAAGGAAAGCAATAAGTCAAACTGTCGCCGCTGGTATTGCTGCCATCAAAGCCTGGCCTGACCGTTACTTCGTGGAGCGAGCTAAGCATATGTCAATCGAGATCGAAACAAAGCACCAAGGAGGCGGGGGCATCACGGGCAGAGCTGGCGAGAAGCGGACGACTGGATGGTACATTGTCCACGATACAGTAAATGATCCCGCCGTCGGAACTTTCAATGACAAACGCTTCCATCGCGTATTCCCGAATACGGTCCAAATGGTGACCGACCAGTATAAGATTTCCGAAACGGCGAAGGCGGCGTCAACCCTTCTGAAACAATGGAAGGAATTGCATGCCCAGGCTCTTCAAGCAGAAACCTCACCTCTCCCATCCACCTCGCAAGGACTTGACCCGTCCAAGTTTTTTGAGTCAACGAATTGGCATCGAATCGTGGTCCTCTCGCCACCCTACCCGTCCATCGGCGTCGTTAACAACCCATCCACGAATAAAACCGACGCCCAACTCCAACTTTTGCCTGGGGCCGAAGTCCCAGAACAGCTCTGGCAACTCCGACGATCCCAAACAAGTACAGGCTCGTGGAATCTTTGTACTCTCTTCCTCGGGACATCCATGTGTCTCGACGTTTACGGTGACGATAAGACACGCCCGCATCTTGCTCCTGCCGGTAACTTCTCAGGGCAGCAATGGCAGATCATCGATAGACATGACGGTAGCTGGAGCTTAGTGAATTCTTATTCCGGCCCTAGTATGTTACTTGGTGAAAATTCGTCGGGAGAGCTACGGTTGAGCGAAAGGCAGGAAGAAAGCCAAGCGCAGAGGTTGAAAATCTTTAATGCCAGGAAAATCACTGAGGAGGGGTTCTAGTATATATCATATATCATAGTCATGAAAGACATTGCTACCTTCTTTCTATTTTCACCGCAATTCCTAGGTTTACCTTCCACAATGCATGGTCCTGAAGACATAATTATTGCCATCCTCATTGTTTGGTCCTACTGATGATGATCACCAACACGCTAGTCCAGTGCACCAGGCCATCATCCGCCCTGCTTTGCTACGCATCCTGCCTTTTTTTTTCTTTTTCCTATTCACCTATTTTCTAGTAGTAGCTTTCTTTTTTACTTATTACATTTACCTAAAGTGCGGTTATTGGGAATCATCTTTCGTAGTATGATTTTGGCCTTGGCAAAGGATTTTTGCCAACGGTTTGGGGTTAAAAAAGAGTCTCTCTCTCATGCTCTTGGGCGTTACCCCATCCCCTTCGCCCCCCACAAACAAACAAACAAACAAACCACCGGGCCATAAGTTTGATGACCCCTATCAATCTATCTATCTAGCCCAGCAGCACAACGAGTGCAGAAACAAACAACCCCCCCCTCCCCCCCCCCCCCGGACCAGCAACATTGACGACAACTAGGGCTGTCCATGCACGTCTATCGACCCATCACTCCCCCCCCCCCCCTTTCCTTTCCCCACATATATATATAGCTGTGCTCATGTGCAAGGGTAATAATGCCAGTGTCTATCCATTCGCATGTAATTTTCTTTTTAATTTAAATCTTAATTTTCATTTCCACATACCATGTACACAAAGTGCGTTGACCAAGGTCGAGAAAAAGCCCTTTTTGGTTGTCTGTTGACCCCTGAGGAAGGGACTTTTTTTTTCTTTTTTTTCTTTTTTTTTTTTTAATATATTTTATTTATTTACTTATTTACCTATTTATTTAGCAAGCTGTTGTGTCTCACCGAAATGTGTGTAAAATTAAAGGAGGTACATGTACATGTACATGTACATACCGATCCCAGGCTCGAACACAGCCTCGGAGTGAGGGCCTCCAGCATTGTTTTAAATTAAAATCAGTCAGCACAGTTTATGTTTGCTTCAGCAATTCCTTCTCAGCTCCATCAGCATCTACACTATATATATCTAGAACTAGATTATTGCGGCAGGCCCGTAACGTTGGCAGAGTAAACATGTCGTATCTACTACTACTACCGCCTTCTCTCCGAATAGTCGTCGCCCTTCACGTCTTAAACCTCCCAGTCGCATCCGCCGCCAGTGACTCAGCAACATCAACAGTAAATACGGCGGGCTTCTGGCTCAGCTTCACCTTACTCGTCATAACATCTCTCGTTGAAGCCGCACTCTCAATTCTTTGGACGCGTATCCGCATAACATCTGACGGAATCCATCCGTGCGAGATTTCCAATCGCGTGTGCGGGCGCGAAATTTCCCTCTCATCCATCGACGCGGATACTGCTTCTCGAATCGCGAGCGAGGGCCTACCGGTCGGCTTCTACAGCAGCACGTCCTCGTCGGCTTCGTTCGGCAATGGATTTTCGAATCGGACATATGAGACCGCGAGCGGATGTTCCACATGTGGTGGCTATGAGAGCAGGCATAGCAATATGGTGAATGGAGCCAACGAAGTCGTGATCGATAAGTTCGGGAGCATCATGCTGGTGCCCACGCTCATAATCCGGAGGTTTAATCCGACGACGAGTTTGCAAGCGCCGACCGGTTTGATCGATAACGTTCGTGTCTTCTTCCGTCCCGGAAAGTACTCCATCGGCCGCCTGTTCGAAAACGCGATCCACTTGATCGTGGGACTTGCGGATGTAGCGCTCGGCGTCGCGGGCTTGATAGTGAACCCCGGGAGTCCAAAAGCGCTATACGATACGCTCAAGGACCCTCATGCACCTATCACTTTCGAGAACTACTCGACCTTCTTTCTATTATACTGGCTTCTCGGAGCCCTCCTCGCACTGTGCATGATTCCCATGCGATCTGGCAGGAGAAGCATACAGATGTTCCGATGGCCGGGAAGTATTGCCTTCCTCGTCGCTTCACTAGCATCAGTAGTGCTGTTCGCGGTGGGATGCTGGAAGATCGATGTAGCGCGCAGGGAGCACAGGCCGTGGACCCCGATGCTGAGTTATTGGATCGGTGGAGCCAGCGCCATCGGTCTCCCATTATGCGGGTTGGAAGTGTTTCACATATTTGGCCTTGTTGGACTGATTTTGATGATGATGCACACGTTCCAGTAGAACGAACCAGCCTTGGATGAACCCACCGATCCAGTCTCTGTACCGCACCGCTCTGTACACGCAACTTTATCAAACCCCGAGATACCAGTCCTATGGGACAGAGTGTGAAAGATGAGGGTGAGCGTCACTAGGTACTACGTGGCCAAGAAACCATCTACATAGTATAGCCGTGCTGGTGCGAATTTAACATTCCCCATGTATTCGTAGATGCAACAAATCATGTTTATTCGGCCCACAGGTTGCTAAACTAGACTCGGTACGAGCAAGACCGAGCATATAGTTTCGAGGCATCGCCCAGACGAACAACCGTCTTGATGACGGATAATACACGAGAAGAGCTAGAGTTCGCCCCTTGCGTATTTGCAAGGTATGAACCTTCGTAGCTAATGAAAAGAAATGGAAAGGGACTGGCAAAGTAGAAGCCGCCTCTGGAAGGTAGTTCCCTGCCTTGTCAAGTATTGTCCGACTTCATATCGAAACGAATGTACAACTCTTCGTTTTCTTCAAGTGCGTAGCAATCTATGTCTCCTCCCGAAGATCAAACGCACAATACAAGATCGGCCGGAAGATACTGATTTCTCCTTAGGTGTGCCAGAGAAATACAAAAGAAACTTCCCAACGGCTCAACCTGATGGGTAAAACAGTCTCGCCAAAGGATTGACAAATGGTGGCAAAGACTATCCACGGGTACCACCCAAGCCTTGTTGTTCTGGCCAACATATCTGAAGAGAGATGTTTCCTGAACGCCTGAAGAGTAAAAAAGACATATCAAACATATTGACAACAGGCGAACAGAGTGGCACATACAAGAGGAGTTACCAGCACGGCGATTTCAAATCGAACTTTTGAGGATCAACACCCGTTGATCTAAAGAAATGCAACTTGAAGCAAAGATTGAGAAGGAAATATACGCTTGGGGGTATGAAATTATCACCGTCTAGCAAGGTATCATTTGGCCATGCTGTCGAGACCATGAATCTTTAGCAAGGAAACCCTTAAGAAAAGCTAACGAGAGAGTGGGAAAGGGAGAGGGTCCTAATAGCGGGCATCGAAACGGCCTGCACGACGACCGTTTCCACGACCGTTCTCGAAAATGCCATAACGAAGGGACTGCTGGTAATAGTCTTCGTCAAACTGGTCTTGAGCATCATAATCATAGGCTTCTTCCATCTCCGCTAGGCGGGTGCCCCGATCATATTGAGAACGCCGACGGCGCTGCTCATCGCGGAAGTGTTGGCCAGCTCTAGGAGCGAATAAGCCTGAGAAATTAATTGGTTTACATGGCCTCTATATGGTGAACCGGTTCCACTTACCAACGTGTTCCGCATTCTCTACGCTTCGGCGCATCTTTGATGGGTTATCAGGACCGGGGAATTCATCCTCTTGTCCAGCTAAGGGGTGATTTCCGGTGTGGAAAATCTGGTGTCGTTAGCACCGGTCATTTCTTAGCTTGGACCAACCTGCCTTAGGTCTAAAGGAAGGATGTTCCAGCATGACTGAACTGTTACGGAACTTCTGAACAAGGCAGTCCTTGCCTTGGATTGCTGTTTGGTAACTTGACTAAGCTCAAAGTCGCAAGATGGACGAAAGATTCTTTAAAACTTACTCGCGTACGAAACTTCCGCAACTTTATCGCTGTTAAATCGGTTCCTGTGACTATGATAAGTTGCGGGATTCACGGCGAAACCATTCGCGCGCGAGTGGAATGGCTTTCTTACCAGCGCCGACCAGCCCTGGCTTCGACAAACTGTGCTTGATGTAAGAGAGTGTTTCGCACAGTCGACACTAGAGAAACCACTCACATCGGTAATAAAGTAGGGCTACAAAACAGTTAGTAGTTATAACGGGTAGAAGGGCTCTGTCTAACGTACGTCCTCAAAATTGATGAAAGCGTAGCCAACACTGAAAGACGTCAGATCGAGACTGTGAGGGAAAGGCCACCTTCAACCTACTTGCAGTTATTCGCAAAGTCTAAGTAGTATTAGAGAAATTGTTCGGACAATTAGCTAATATAGGGGGACTCACCGATTCTCAAATACATAAAGTCGTACTTCCCAGCACTAGTCTCGTCAACGATTTCCTTCAACATTGCCTGGAATTCCGTTAATACTGGATCAAGTAGTTATAGCTGGGGCACCAACTTGGTCAATCTTATTGGGGATATTGCGCAACATTATCTGCACGTTCGGTGAGTACTTTCACCAGTTTTGACAATAAGGGTACCTACAGTCGTCCGAACATCCAAACCGCGACGAATACGCTCGATGTCAACGACATTATGGTGACCGGCTGTATAATCTTGGTCATGACGAGCTACGACCCTATTATGTGTCCCACGGTTCTGACCAGAATAGCGACCTGGAAGGTAGTCACTAGATTGACGTAGTAGCCCACGTTCTTGTCCAATAACTCCATGAACGCCTAACGGCACAATGCCTTGATTACTACGGTAGTCTTCCCAATAACGACCGCTTCCATATGAAGGTGGATAGACTTCGGTGCGGCCACGACGACGAGGTAGAACGGTACCCGGCAGTCCAGGTATGGAACCCCAATTGGAAGGCTCGTCAGGAGGCAGCTGAGAGCGACCCGTAGGGCTGAGGCGAACTCCAAAGCCAGTTGAAAAGCCACCCAGCGAACTTTCCCTGGAGGCGAACGCGCTATCCTTAGATGGACGACGATCTCTAAGACCAAGTTGGTGCATGGCAATCTCCATGTCAGTCTGAGGTGTCCCACCGCTACCTCCTTCAAGGGTGTGGTAAAGGGCAGGACTGTACGTTGCGCAGTCCGGCTCATAGACACAGGTGCTTAAAACACAGCCCTGCAGGTGCAGAATCAGTGAATGTCACAAGTAGGCGGCAAGATTGAAGGGCATGTCCACTAATGACAAAACACTAGGGATTACCTGGAGCTTGTAATTTCTCAAAGCTTGGAGGGCATCATCAGATTCTCGGGTATCGAAAAATTCCACAACTATGCGAACAACACCTGGCTCGTTATCAACGAGATTCTGGTAGGACTTCATGTCTCCAAAACGTGCGAGAACCTCCTGCAGCATATGCTGAATGCTTGCAGCATCGAACGTTTCCGAAGAGCCCTTAAATACTGCAGTCACAAGTAACTGTGCCTCATAGGCGGAAACGAAAGCACTGGCTTGCGTAAGAACCTGCAGGCATGTATTAGTCTAGAAGGGATGATAAGATCCTCCTGGTGGGCATTAAAAGGCGGCAAAAAAATAAAGCAGGGTCGCATACCTGGGCATACTGAACCCTAGAGTAATATTCAACGTCCCATTCCGGGGCCTCAGTCTCTGCCTTACGAAAAGCTTTTTCTGCATCACGAATGTCCCAGAAGCCAAGGTAAATGGTTCCGGTGGAGGCCACCTTCAGGGTCTCCAACCCTTTCAGAGAAGGGAACTCTCGGGCCTGTGGTGATCGTTAGCAGACGTCTCTAGACAAAGGCTGGGGGCAATGTCAAACGAAAATGTGGAGAGTAGAAATCAACGGGAATAGAGGGGGGTATACTCGACAAACGTTAGACGATAAAGCTAACTGCTGATACAGGGGATTATAAGCTAGGAAAGCAAAAGCCAATTAGGGAAAGCGATATAGCAAAGCCTCAAACAGACCAAAAGATTTCGAGTGGAAGGTATCGGTAAACGGGGAATCGGGCAAAATAACCCTCATCAGGTGAAGGAAACAATGATGCGAAATTTACATCCACAAAGCCAGGGATGATACTTACGGTAAAGAACTCCCTTAGCTCCTTTGGCGCAGTAGCTTTATCGACACTTGAAATGATCAAGTACCGAGTGCTACTTTCGGCGCCGAGCCTCAATGGTAGGTTGTTCCGGGGACTAGAAGACGCAATAGTGGCCTTAAGAAAGTCCCTGGCACGGGATGCTGTATCGGCAGGTGCAGTACCCTATCCGTTATCAGTATAAAGCAATACACTTTCTTGGAGCTAAAAGGCTTACCTGGCTAATGTTGGGTGTGCTAAAGGGTTGGAAGGAGGAAGCAGTGGGTGAGAGCTTTTGCTCCCTCATGACCAGGCTGCCTGTGTTGCCCACGAAAGGGTCATGCATGCTCTGAGGAAACTGACCATTATTGCCAAGCTGGAGGTTCTGAGATTGCAACACAACACTGGGGTTGGTAAGGAAACCAGGAAGAAAGTGCGCAGCGGTCAAAGCATACGTCGGCGCCGTGGTGGCCTCAACGAATGCAATAGGAGTCTGGTCGGAGGAGAAAGTAGAGAGGCTCGTCTCAGGAGAGCCGTGGGGTGAATTTACCTCAGCTCCATTAGAAGATTGTGGGCTGCTGGACAACCCGAATTGGTTGTTGGGTTCCATCTCAGGAACTGAGTGGATTGACTAAGTTTGTGGGATGTGTGGGTGTGTGCAGAGTGGCGAATGAATGGATATTTAAGGTAGCTTGACTGATATGACGAAATCGACCACTTGCTAAAGAGCAAGAGGCAGAGCGACTGGGCTCTGTGAGAAAGAAGTTTGGCAAGTTCCGAAAGATAGTTCCTCTAAAGAGCAGAGTGGTAAATGAGTGAGGGTGCAGAGTGACGCAGAGGTTGAAGAAGACTGCGAGGAGAACAGTGGAGACGCAGAGGTGTAAGGAGGAGGGAGGAGGGGGGTGGAGGAAGGCAGGAAAGGCTTTGTGCGAATGGGCAGGAGCGGTGACTCGGTTGTGCTGATTTGGGTGGGGAAAGTCTACGTTGAGATTCTTCTTCCAGACAGGGCAGAGGGCTGCGTTGGGTTCGCGAGCCAAAGATATCCGGATTGCACAATGCGGCAATATCACGACCGATGACGGCGCCCGGAAGGGCTGGCCGTACAGCGCGCATTTCACATTGGATGTCAGGATGAGCAAATTGAGTACCCGGATGGCCATGTTGGAGCTTATCGATAAGAGCCCCAGGCCAGACAGCTCAGGGTCGGCTGGAGGTTTGTGCGGCGGCTTACGTACTCCTACCCAATTACTCGGGACAGCACAACGCAAGCAGCATCTCTGTATCGTGCTCGTACCTGCAGAGTACAATATACGCCGGACCCTGTTCCAGCATCAGCTAGTAATTGCACATCCACCCCGTCCAGAGGTACTACACAGAGTGTGTGTCTATCTACTTTGCCGCCTTGCTGCCTTGTCCCCATCCTCGCATCAACCACCACACCCATGCCCGAGCCGCATCGACTACCGCGAACACGATCCTCGTCCCCAAAATCGGTACAGGCCAATACACACGCAGAGAGCGAGCAAAGGCCAAGGAGAGGGAGGGGCGCTTGAGCGGCGGACGTGGTAGCAGTGAAAACCAAGGGCGGCCTCCAGAGGAGACCAGGATAAAGACGACACCATGTTTTCCACCAGTGAACCCCGGGGCGACACCACGGCTGCAGTGCAGCAGGTCGGTCTCAACTCCTCACCTGAAGAAATTACGTGTCATGACTTCACCTAGCTGATACATCTTTATTACCCTACATACAGATCATCCTCTCCCCCTCAGATACAGACTACCTCGATCAGCTTATCCCCGCAATTAGGGATGCAAGCCACCTAAAGCGCACGGCTCAGCTCATGCAGGCTCTATCACACTTTTCCGATGTCTGCGAAGCCGATATTGAGAAGATGTGCAACTCAAACCATCAAGAGTTTGTAACTTCAGTCAACCAGCTTCTCAGGGTACGCGAAGGCACAGTGAGTCTGACATCCGAAATCCTCAACTTGAACCAGTCGATTCAATCAAGCACGGAAAAGCTCGCGGAACAGAAGAAAGCCCTCGTGGACTCACGAGGAGTGCGGCAAAATATCGGTGAAGCAGCGCAGGCGCTCAAAGACTGCTTAGAAGTTCTCCGATTGGCCAACCATGTGCATGACTTGTTGGCCAAAAAGAATCACTACGCGGCCTTAAGGGCGCTAGATGAACTCCAAAATGTACACCTAAAAGAGATCACGCAATACAAGATCGCGGATATGATCCAGCGGTCAGTGCCGGCGACACAGAAACTGGTGGCCGAGGCAGTCATGACTGATTTGAATACATGGCTATACCGCATCCGAGAAACGTCTCAGTTTCTAGGTGAGGTTGCATTCTACCATACGGAACTCAGAAGGACTAGGCATAAGGATCGAATGGAGAAAACCGCCTACCTCAGGAATACCAAATTGAATTCCGCAATCGAACTTGTTTTAGACGAAAGTGAGGAATTTGATGTCCTTGATAACGAGGATGTTCAAGTTGATTTCACGCCTCTCTTCGAATGCCTACACATTCATGAAGCTTTGGGTCAAACGGATAAATTTCGCTCAGAGTATGCTGCCACTCGGCGGCAACAAAAGGAACTTCTATTACCCCCGTCCATTTCATTGATGGATGGCGATTATTCTAGCCTAAGTGCTTTACTTGAGGGCATAGCAGGGTTTGCGATCGTTGAAAGGGCGACTATGAAAAAGGCACAAAGCCTACGATCCCCTGTCGACGTGAGTTCTACCTCGTCTTTCTAGTTGGAAGTAGTGTAACCCCTATGCGTAATTTGCTAGCTGATACTGCTGAGGCCTAGGTTGATGAATTATGGGACTCTATGTGCCAAAGCGCAATAACGCTGATATCGAAAGGATTAAATGATATCGATAACGCAGACGTCCTCCTTAAAATAAAGGGTGTCATAGCACTCTTTATTCAAACAATGGATGTGGGTCCTTATGCCGGCACCGAAGGTTATAGACGGGAACCCACTAACGATAAGTTGTACATAGGGCTGGGACTATTCAGTCACCGTATTAGATTCCTTCCTTCTGACCCTCTTTGAGAAATATGCCGAACTCCTCAAAAAGAGATTCAGTGAAGACTTCCAAGAGGTACGAAGGCCAACGAGCTCAATCAGGGGAGTTCGTGTTGATAGCAGCTTCAGATTGTTCAAACCGACGACTACATGCCCATGCCTATCAATAATTTAGACGAATACGATAAGGTTGTAGGCGTTAGCTGGTACACTCCTGATAAAGACCGTGAGGATCTGAAGTAAGTATCGCCCGGCCCACAGGATTACAACATGCTGATACCCTGGAGCTTCCCTTGTGTCTTGCCATTTTCGCAAATGTACCCTCTATGCTGCATCGATATTCGAAACTTCCTCAATCAATTTTATTTTTTCTCCGACGACCACTTCCAACACCCTAACGTAATTGATGAGACTCTCAAAAGAGTATGGGAACCCGAGAGCACCATGAAGACCTCTTGCTGACGTGGAGTTCCCTTAGTCGCTCGACGAGCTCCTTTCCGAAAAGGTCTGCAAGTCGCTTGTTGAACGCCTCAATTCACAGTACCTCGGCCAGATCGTTCAAATCTTGATTAACCTCGAGCACTTCGAGATCGCCTGTCAGGAACTTGAGCAACTCCTTGTTACAGCGAGATCCTCGAATTCAGCGGGCGGACCAATTGTCTTAGGCGCTACGGAAGAATTTCGAAGCAACAAGAAGACGGCGGAAAAGCGTATCTTCGAGCTTGTCAATTCCAAAATCGACGACCTAGTCGAAACAGCCGAATATGACTGGTAAGCACTCACTCCGCTCAAAGCCACTAGAGACCCCGACGGTTTCAATCTAACGGGAGTCTTGTATCAGGATGGCACCTACTTTAGAGACCGAGCCGAGCAATTACATGCAGACGTTAACCAGATACCTCTCGAACATTATGAATTCCACTTTACTAGGCCTCCCAAGAGAAATCAAAGAGCTAATATATTTCGATGCACTAAGCCATGCAGCAAACACGATACTGGTTAGTATGCGCGATCTCGCTCTGTGGTTCCAATTACGCTGGCTTACCCACGATAGTCCCTACCATTATCGCCAGAGGTCAAAAAGATCAATCCCAACGGTGTCGCTGCTCTAGCAAAGGATGTGCATTACCTGGCAGAATTTGTCCGCAGCCTCGACAATCCCATTCTCCCTGAGACACTAGACGAGCTTCAGCAAACAGTCAACCTAATGCTCACTGATAGCTCCGACGAATTTTACGACGTCTCCACACGGAACAAGAAGTACGGACGGGTCGATCCAATGAACGGCCCATTGTTGCTAGAAAAGTAAGCCCTTTTCTCTATGGGACAGCCACCGCGACTGCTAATGTGAACTCTTGATCAAGGCTTACCCACCGTATCCTGAGTCCCAAAATGGATAAATTCACGACCCTATCCTCTAGATTTGGTATGAAATCGTAATCGCCCCTCTTTTGGCCGACCACAACGTGAACTGGAGCCCGACTAAGAGGCTTAACGCCCCGAGCTGGATTTCTTCATTGCCTCTAATTTCCGTCATTCCGGGCATCACGTATCTTAACACCCTTAGTTCCGAAGCGTAGTCTGGGCTTAGAGGGGTGCGACTTCCACCGGGTTGATCTCGTTTACTCTTGTCTGGTGGCGGTTTGGTGTGGTATCACATCTTGGAACGGACATACTTAGAGTAGACTCAGGCTCGAGGATCGCCCAGTAGGTGCGACTCGAATGGGAGACCGGCTAGCAAGGCTCTCATTTAGATGTCAATAGAGTGGGCGTATGTAAATCATGTCAACCGTCGTCTCCAAAGTTCTTGTACAGACGACCTACACTCAGCGACTCATTACCTCTGGTTTAATGAAGCGAGCCACATCAACTATGTACTAAGCGGAACCTTTGCCCACGAATGGATGTTAACACCCTCCTCTATGGTGAGGGCTCTTTCCGGTGTATGACTTGAAGCAAAGGGAAAGCTAGGATAGAAAGCCGGATACTCGAAACACTATTACATGAGGGATGGGCAGACCGGAAGAATGCTAAGGCATCAAAAATATGAAGGGCCTGAGGACCAACGACATCCTTTCAACTCCCCAAACCATTGCGAACCTAGCCTGGGTGTTCGGGTAGATCACAAGAAAAACCATGCATAACAGACCAGCGTGGGGGCACCAAAAGTCTGGAGTTTGGCTGTAGAGAGCTTCTGCGCCAGGTATCTAGCCCACCTCATAATCCCGCTCCCCCTCTGCATCGGCATCGCCCTCCCCACCGTCGTGCCGCGAATAGGCATGTCCAGGGTCCTGTCCCACAGAAGGATCTTCCTGATGCTGAAGTTGACCTCGTTGGCCCACATGGTACATCTAGAGCATTAGAATTTCTAATCAGCCAGCCAATCACAGCGAAAAGGCGCATGCTTCGGCGTTGGTTCGGTAGAAAAATACGGCGATGAGGCGATGATTTGCGGACGGGGGAGCGAGGGTAGGCCTCGGAGCGAATCAGTGCAGCTTACCTGCTGAGGCGGCATAGGAGTATATCCATACATCCCTTCTATTTCCCCCCCGTACATCTGCGGTTGTGGTTGTCCATAGGGACCCTGAGGGCCAGGTTGGACGCCCTGGGGATACATTCCAGGCCTATAGTCTTGATCCTGAGTCATACTATGGGGTCCTAGATATGGTTCTTGTGGTGGTAAGGCGTGTTGCTGCTGCGCATGACCCGCCTGCTGCGGAGGAGCTACAGGCTGCTGGGGGGGTAACTGACCACCACCAGCAGCGCTTCCCGACGGGACTTGCGGGGCGCCCACTCCACCACCAGCCGCTTGCCCACTTGCACGTTTGGCATGAGACGATGCTTCTTCCCGAGGAACTATATCAATTAAGAAGTCAAACATATCTGATTTAGCCAAAGCCGACGCAATATCGGATCGCTGGAGGGTGCGCCGCTTGTTCTCTTCGGCGTGGATCCATGCGCGCATTGTGAGTTCAGTAATAAAGATATCACAGCCCTTCGCGAAGAGAATTGGTGCCTCTGCTGAGATCATTTTCACCTCTGGGTCTGCCTTCATGACCTTTTTTATCCGTGCCAGAGGCAATTGGTGTAGTTTGTAATCGTGTGTGTCTGTCTCCAGATGATTGATAGTTTGCTGCCAGTAGGTGGTGAGGATATCGCGGTAGTTGCCATGAAGGCCTTGGTTCACCTAACATCTGGTTAGCAGCCTCCACCAGCACACTGAAATGGGAACGGATCCGTTACATTCGCCCAAGCGCCGGAATAGAACTCCGGCACTGGCGCATAGCCTTGTGCTGATAACTATGGCACAATTAGTATGTCAAAGCAATAGCACACGCCGTCAAGAGTGAAGCTGGTTTGGCTGCCCGTGGCTAGAGGAGTCACGTACTGCAGCACTCGCGCCTACAAAGGACAGTAATTCAAGTCAGCACGACTCGACCACGGTTTGGTTTCTCACCGCTGGGGAAAATACCAGCGCCGACAGAAGACGCCCAGAGGAAAGGTAGCCACAGAGGAAATAGGAATCAAAGCACGATTGCAACAGCGCGAAAGGCAATGGTGAAGCAGCGACTTACCGTAATGCCCACCATTCGTTATGTCGTAGACCGGAGGCTGGCGCCGCTGTTGCTGTCCGTGTGAAGCAACCGGTGGATTTTGCGGATCCATGATTCAGCCGTCTCCGCACAGATCCAAATGCCAATGGCCTGTGAACGGTCCGGGGCGCCGCGCTGATAGTCGGACTGCTGCTTGGGCTTGAGGAACTAACGCTGTCGCGTCTGCGCAGCGACAATTGTGGACAGGCGTAATGTACTGCAGTGGGGTATGGGAGGAATGCAGAGCGATGAATGGATGGGCGAGACGGAAGTCTGGGCTGGGGGTTTCTTTAAGGGAGAGTAAATATTTAGCAGAGGAGCGCGCCGGGTGGATCTGTGGATAGTTAGATCAAGGCGAGATGCAAGAGGCGAATGATTTGGACAGGGCGGAGAAGCGTCGTCTCGTTGGCGCCGCGCAGGGCAGCAAGTCGGGCTGGCAGTTGTCTAGGCCTGTCCAGACATGGGGAATATGTACTTGTACAATATGCTCCGTCCGTATTGCGTCCGTATTGTATGGACATAGATACACAGATACACAGATAGACTTGGTAGTAGTAAGCACAGGAGACTAGTCAGACAGCAGCAACAGCAGCAGCAGTAGAAACACGGCCATCGCAAAAGCGATTTGAAGCAGCAGCAACAAACACAACAACACGGCGCAGAAACACCACCACCACCACCACCACAACTACTACTACTACCACCCACCGCAACAGCAGTAACAGCAACAACAGCAACAACAGCAGCAGCACCGCCAATCATCGCAGCCCGGCTGATCTGGCCGATCTGGCGCGCTGGACGGCGAATGACGATGGCCTGCCCAGAGCCTCACAGCATTGGTGCGAACCAGGAAGACGCACACAAAGAACGAGGGAAGGCCGGCAAAAGCAAATGGCAGAACGGGGCATGATTACGAGGAGCTGCAAGTTGGCGTTGTCGTGGGCTGCGTGCTGCGTGCTGCACGCTTGCGTGGTACAGCGTACTCCGACAGCATCTCAGACTGGGACGGCCACCGTCGTCGCTGTGTTTTCCACCTCCACCAGCACTGCTCTGCTCTGCTCCCCAGACACTGCCCGTCAGCCCGACCTTTCTTCTTCTTCTTCCCGTCTGTCTGCGCAAATTAGCACCCGTTGTCTGTGTGAACAGCCCTTCGGCGCCCAAGACGCCCAAGACGCCCAGCCAGACCGTGACGTGGGAGTTGTTCGTATGTGTACATGTACTTCGTACAGAGCGCACGTTGCACCCTGTTTTCCGCCCAGGCCCACCACCAGCTTCGCTATTGCCCAAACAGCGTGACAATGAGACAGCGTACCGGCACCTTCATCTCTGAATTCTACTTGATCAGGCTGCACAACCAGCCGCATGTAAACAGTCATGTCCCAGGGCAAGCTATTACCATGGTCCACCCACACGCCTCCTTCCTGCCCCCCACAGCGCAGAATGACAGAAAGCCCTCGCTGATGGTGTAATTCATGCAAGATGGACAGACACGCCCCGCAGGCATCAAGCATTGCTGCCCGATAAGAACGGAGCGCCGAAAGAGGTTGGTGTTGATGAGGGCGCTTGACCAGTTTAGGGTACGCGGGTCTCAGCTCCACACAACCTTCTTTTCAAGCTTCGCACAACACACCAGCTGCGTGCTCACGCCTTACTCCCCACTGAACAGCAACCATGGCTGCAATATCTGAGAAGCTCCAGCTTGACACCGCTTCCGGCGGCAGCCCCGGTGATAGTGGTGATGATGGTGATGACTTGTCCGACCAACAGATCCATCATCTGCTCCGCGATGCTGAGCAGCGACTGCGGGCACGGCCTCATCGCGTCAATCGTGCGCCTGGAGCGCAACTGACGCCGCTGCCAAAGTGAGACACCTTTTTTTTTTGTATCGCCCCCTGTCACCACGCCAAGCTCCCTGTACTTGCGGTGTGGAGAATCTGACGATAACAATCCAGGTTCCCTCAGATTAACCCTGGAGATATTCCGCAACCATACGTCAATTCTACAGGTGAGGTCGCACGTATCGATCCATCTCGACTCCTCGCACTCCAAGACAAGGGTCTTGCCGATAGCCCCAGGCATGTCGAAGATCCAGTAAGGGTGAAGGAGAGACTTGCGAAGGTTGGCCTCTCCATTTTATATTGCCACTTCTCGCTGCCTATGAGGAAAATCTTACCCAACCATATCTTGACGCCGATCTTTGGACTTGTCTTGAGTACCTCTTCTGCATCTATGAAAGCTTGATAACATAGTTACTCTGAGGCATCTGCGTTCCCAATATAAATGCCCCATTTCTGGCTATCACTTCGGTACTAAATTGATTATACAAATAGGGAAAAAATGCTACCGCTGGCCCTGACTGGTTTAACCTCCCCCGGACCAATCTTACACCTCAGCTCAAACGAGACCTCCAGCTCCTCCGATTGAGGTCCGTGCTGGATCCCAAACGGCATTATAAGAAGAACACAAAGGGAAATCAGTTCCCCGAATTTTCTCAGGTTGGCACAATAGCCGAGGGATCAACTGAGTTTTTCAGTGCGAGGATACCCAACAAGCAGAGAAAGAAGACTTTCGTCGACGAGGTTCTAGCGGGAGAAAAGGAGTCTGGCTATTTTGGGCGCAAGTACAGCGAAGTCCAGGCCTCAAAAATGAGCGGCAGGAAGGCATTTTATAAGAAGCTACAGGAGAAGAGATCTAGCGCAGGGAAAAGCCGTTGAATCTGCAAAGAAGATAGCAAAGGCTACTCAGCCCAAAGCAGCCACCCCAATTATTATCCGCGGTCAATCCCACATACCTTCAATCGGACAAATTCCGAAGCAGTAGCTCATGTATACACCATAGAACATCATCCATTATCTCTCGGGGTCACCAGGAACACTCCTATGTTCAGAGACAATGCTTCCGATGGCGGCATACGGTACGCGTTCTTTAGCATTATTACCACATCGACGCGGCCCGGCCATCTAGACACAACTCGGAATTTTATCCCGATTCTATTAGATTCTCACTTGCTACCCACTAGCTTTCTACTTGCTGCTCCACCGGCATCCCTACTTAGTGAACATATCATCCACACAACGCTTAATTAGTGCCTTAATCCTATTAGCATGGTGATGCGATAACTGCCAATCGCTTGGCTCACCTGGATGTCATTTGCCGCCTCTAGTCCAGCGGCGAGAACTTCCTCATGGTTGGCTTTCCCCTTCTCAATGGCTTCATTGAGATGCCTCCCGGGTATACCTTCTATTTCTACGCTATCTCCTCTAGGCCCTGCGTCCAGCACAGCAATATTCGTCACCAGACTCAGTGCAAGCACCCGGAGCCCCGAATGCCGTGCAACGATTATCTCAGGGACAGTCGACATTCCCACTAGGTCTGCTCCGAGGGAGCGAAGCAAGCGGCATTCCGCTCGTGTTTCGTAGCTTCCGAAGTCAGCATTGTTCGCGGGATTGTAGCCACTGCAACGGAAGTCCTGCTTACGAAGGCCCCCCGACAAAAGCATAAACACCTTCATGGATATTTCTCCCCCGGCCCAATTGCAGGCTCTTCCACGCCTGATGAGTCATCCTCCGGAGCTCAAAGTCGTAGGCGTCTGAAAGGGCTGGAAATCTAATACCAAAGTCGTCCGAATTAGGACCCCGAAGAGGGTTGATACCGGCAAGGCCAGCCAGGTTCAAGTGCTAGTCGAAGAATGAGCCTATTAGATCCAAAGCTGATTTAGCAGACTCACATCGTTCAATACAACGATATCGCCAACAACATAGTCAGCATTCAGACCGCCGGCAGCATTGGTCACTACAGCCAACTATCAGACTAAATAGCAAATAGGATAACATTCCGTAGCAAGTACCTATAATAGCCTCTACCCCAAGTACCTTGAGAGCTCTGACTGGAAAAGTAACCTCCTCGATTGTGTGGCCCTCATAAAAACTGCCGTAGGAATTCGATTACTCAGTGCCCATAACTCGTAGCGGGTAGGTCTCAAATTCCAACTAACTGTATTCGCCCCACCATCAAGACTACTGGGATGCGCCCTTCCCCCAATAGTCCAAATACCAACTTTCCAGCATGACCCTGAACTGGAGCGGCATTAATGAGCGATCTTCCCTCACAGGGTTCTCCACGGAAAATCGAGCATTGCTGCAGACTCTGCTCCCAGCTAACATACCAGTAGAAATGGGGAAATGTGGAATTTCAGCATAAGCAAACTCGTGCTTTGGCTCTTGGTGGACCGCATTAGCAAGGCCTCTCAGGCCCGAGCCACAAATGATTCCAACACGAGGACTTAATAATGATGGAGCAAGATGTTTCTTAATGTAGTTTGCTGTGTCCGTAGCCTTCTGAAAGACGCTAAGGGGAGCTACCTCTGCCATATCTGAGTTCTGTCACCCAACACAGTGTGTTGGACGTCGCCTACAGCAGTGTTTTGGGGATACAGCGAAGTCACTAAGGCGGCGGGGTGTTGATTCTCGGAAGCGATCAGCCTCAGCCATCCGATTAATATTTCGGGCAAATAAAAGCAAGATGGCCTCTCGATTGTCCCTTTGGCCACCGTGGCGCACTCTTAAACGATTGAAGGTATGTCTATCCGTAAATTATAGCCTAGATAGGGCATTGACGAAACTAGGCATTCCATCCAACACAGCAACATCTACACCCAGCAAGATTCTCCACGTCGCGGGCTTTGACAGACGCTGCGTCAGTACCCTAAATTTGCAATTGACTTGAGCATGAACGACTGCTGAGACCTCCCAGGCCGACCGACGCGCAAGCATCATCTACAGATACAAGCGGGTACGATTTAGGAGATCCACGATCTATCTTAACCTGGCTAATAGACTCGTAGGCGGCCCCTAGAGAAAGTAGGAACCAGAGACCTTGAACCTAGACTACCACGCAGTGTACAAGCAATCTACCTAAAACCCCTCCGACGCAAAGCACAATACGGCGTGCCTTCGTGTGATCTACAAATACGATCCTACAATGTCAGAAACCTAGAATTTTTCGCCGACTTCGCACTCCGCGCCGCCTACTACCTCAATCTGCCTGCCTCTGGCCCAGTACCACTGCCACGAATTACAGAACGATGGACCGTACCGAGAAGCAATTTCGTCCACAAGAAGAGCCAAGAGAACTTCGAAAGAATCACCTACAGAAGGCTTATACAGATTCAAGATGGTCATCCAGAAACTGTTGAGATCTGGCTTGCTTTTCTCAAAAAGCATCAATACTACGGAGTCGGCATGAAGGCAAATGTCTGGGAGTACAGCAAAATAGGTATGCGATATTATATCTAAAGGTTCCCTATGAAGATGCTAATCGAGCTTGTAGGCGTGGGTAAGACAATGGACATCAGCCTGGAAAATTTGAAGCATGTCCTGGAACCGAAGTGGGCCCATTTCGGACGGAAAAGGAATCTGGAAACGTCAGAGAAAGTCATGGAAATAATGAACAGTGAGAATTTCAGGAGTATTCCCGGAGATGGCAGACTCAGCAAGGCGTGACCCACCTGCGCCGACAAGAATATACAAAACACAAGAAGAGATCCACAAGGAAGTCGGTTTGGCCAGCCATAATAGGCAGATATTTAGTATTTAGCCCCCCTAGTGTACTTATAGACGGACGTTTATCCCATATACATATTGCATGTGTGCTGCAAAATGCTCTGCACATAGGACGCATTCAAGTATTTTAAGAGAGTTCGGGGTTACAACGTAGTACATGTATTCCGTATATCTAATCAGACTAGACAATCACGTGTTGTAAGAATAGCAGAGAAGTGACCAATCTCGGGCGTCAAAACTTTGATATTCGCGCGACGAGAGATGTACCAGACTGCCTTAAGACACTCAACACACCCGTTGAACAAGGGAATTCTAGCACCTTTCACCTCACATAACGTTTCCGGTTACTGCATTCCCGACCACTTCCTGCACCACAGACATCTCTCTCTTGCAGCACGGCCCACCTCCAATCAGGTAGTATTTTCCGGCATCCAACCCACCGGAGTGCCACACTTGGGTAATTATCTCGGGGCCCTTCGAGAGTGGGTCAAACTACAAAATAGTGCGCCGGATAGCGCAAGACTCATCTTCTCAATTGTCGATTTGCATGCAGTAACAGTCCCGCAAAAACGCGAACATCTCCGAGAATGGAAAAGGCAAACTCTAGCAGCGCTTCTTGCCATCGGCCTGGACCCAAACAGATCAACCATCTTCTACCAGTCCGCTGTTTGTGTGCCTCCAGCCCCCTTTATCTCACTCACAACACTAACAAGTGCCAGGTTCAGGCCCACACTGAGCTCATGTGGCTTCTGAGCTGCACTGCGTCGACAGGCTATCTGTCTAGGATGACACAATGGAAGGCATGTTCACAAGAGGGCTAGGTGCGCTCTATCGCTGAGCTAATCACTGTACCGTTTAGAGCAAGCTTTCGCTGCCTGAGGAGGCCTCACTCTTCGAGCACAGAACAACGGCATCGCTGAAATTGGGGCTATTCTCGTATCCTGTCCTACAGGCAGCTGATATACTAGTGCACCGGTATGGGGGGCCAATTCCCTTTCTCATTCGTCCCTAACGAGGGTCAGGGCCACGCATGTCCCTGTTGGGGAAGATCAGAAGCAGCACCTCGAATTCGCTCGGGAAATAGCATCAGGATTCAACCATATCTATGGCAATGTCCTGCCACTTCCGAAGACATTATTATGTAAGTCCACCAACCACCTAGCTAGCAGATGTGCTAACCCCACACAGCCCCAGCAAAAAGGGTCATGTCGCTACGGCATCCAGCCTTGAAGATGGCAAAGTCACACGCTGACCAGCGGTCGAAAATCCTTATCACCGATAGCCCCCATGAAATCAAAACAAAGATAATGGCCGCCATGACAGATTCTGTGCCTGGGATCTCTTACGACCCAAAAATGCGTCCTGGGCTCTCAAACCTGATAGAAATAATGTCTCATTTCGACAATGGGAGGTCGTGCATGGACATTGCGCGCGAATATGAATCGCTCTCCTTACGAGATTTCAAGGACAAGGTCATCGACTGCCTGATATATAACCTTTCTAGCATCAGGAATGAGTACGAAAGGCTGCAAGGTGCAGCAAACAGGCATTATCTCCACGAGGTTGCCGCCAAGGGATCTGAAAGTGCTAGAGCGAACGCAGATGCGACCATGACAATCATACGGGATGTAGTCGGTTTGTGATCAATCAACTGTTGCAGTTAAGGCCTCCCACTCATGGAAATTATGTATAATAGGTTAGGAGGCACATTCTATATACATTGTAGGGATATTTCTGTGTAGATAAGATCAGTAAGAGATTTTTTGGATGTTTTCGACGCGTCCAGAGTTCTATTACATGAAGGTTTATTGCAAAGAATTTAAAGGATGATATACTATGTAGTTTGTGTTGAAACCGCAAGTCCAGCCTTCCCTTTTTTTCCTTTTCCAAAAAAAAAACCAAACGCTTAATTATGTTCTCTCATCCACTCTATGTATTCCCGTCAAGCTGGCCATCGTGGCTGCAAATCTCCGGGACAGGTAAGGTCTCGCTGCGGCTGACTGCCTAGCACCCGGAACGGAAATTCGTCAAGATCCAGTCTCCAGCGCCATATTGGCGAATTCGGCCTCTATCTCCGCGGCCTCCTTCTGAAGCCCGAGGTGGCTGTACGTTATTGCTAGGTTTCCCATGCTCATTAGTGTGGCGGGGTGGCGTGGCCCCAGTACCCGCTTCCTTGTCTCCATGACCTGAACATCCAGCTGCTCTGCTTCTTTCCATCGTCCCTGGAGACTGTACGTCAATGCTAAGACGGCCATGCCCATCAAAGTCGCTGGGTGTTCTTCCCTGAGTTTCGCCCTGGCGTTTTCCACGACCTGAGCAAGCACCTTTTCTGCCTCTTTCCATCGTCCCCCATCAGAGGCAATGCTGGCGATGATGCAGCAGCGGGCTTTGCTGTAGTCATTAAAGGTAGCCCAATCCGGTTTTGCAGTAGTGTCCCGGGACAACCAAGAAGACTCGGTGAGATGAGGGAGAAAGTGCTGTTGGAAATATTTCGTGTATCCTTGACGGGTGTTATTGGAAGCCGCCGAGATAAAAATCAAACACCAGACAATCCACGGATCCGCGCTCTTGTTCTGCCGTGCTCGCCACCGAACGAGACTATGAATGGAGACACCTCTCCATTTCTTAGCACCAGTTCGTTGAATGATGCTGAAGTTGACTAGTGGCTCCAGTGCACGCCGATATTTGAAGTCATCCCAACTGACCTCGGGCGTTACGGTCATTATATCTGTCAGCCACGTCGGTAGATCGAAAGGGTCATGGCCCGCCCCCCCTAGAGTCTCCCGATATCCAACGCTTGCAAGCTGGAACAGTTCGTCCTGAAGGTTACCTACAATGAAGAAAGATAGGAAAGTCAAGAGATCCATCGAACTTTCGCTCCTTGCTTCTATTGCTTCTAAAGTAGTATCCCAGACAGTCGCCAAAGTCTTTTCGTACGGTCTAAACTCTTTGAAAGATTCGTCCTTCAACATTTCCTCGCTGTGTCTCTCGAAATCGTTGAGATACATTTCCATTGCCCATTCGGGGTCATCGTCATTCGTTATATATTGATTCGCAATATAGGCACCTGCGAGGTCAATTGCAAGCGGCAGATAGCCCAGGGTCTTCGCAATGTCGTTCGCCTTGTTGTACGCCCTTTGAGACGCTGAACTACTGGACAATCCAAGGTAACCCAGAAGAAGTGAAATAGCTTCAGACGGTTGCATGTTGTCAACACGAAGTCCCTCGCCATGATTGCTGAATAGACTGGGAGAACCTCTATGCTGACTAGTAACGATAACGCTTCCTCTTTTGCCCTTGGGTATAATATCCCGAATCCCCCAAGAAAAGTCATCAGCATTGTCAACTACTACCAACCACAGTGGGTCGGGCTCGCTTCTTCTTTGAAGCCAACCAAGCACAGCCCGAATAGTTGGTAAATCCTTTAAAGCTGTGCCTGGCTGAGAATACTTAGTGGGCGGTAGTTGAAGTTCATCAAAGGCTCGATTGAAGCTGGCTATGACTGTATCTTCACTTCCAGCATCGATCCAGAGAATGGGATCGTATCGCGACCTATGAGTCTCTAAATAGTTCAAGGCCAGCTGCGTTTTTCCACAGCCTCCGAGGCCGTGTATTGCAAGAGAGTGCGGCGGATCTCCATCCTCACGAACAGCGTGTAATTTCTCCTCCAACAGTGTGGATAAAGTCGTGCGTTCCGTATAATTCCCGACCCTCTCCAACTGAACAACTTCTCGACGGCGGTTGCAGTTACGCCTCGAACTTCGAGGCAGCGTACCCTTTGTCAATCTTTGAAGCTCCGTGGCAACCTCATCAAACCCTCCGTCGATCTCGCTCTCAAACTTCGTCATATCTATATGGTTGGCATGGATGCCAAAGTTGCTGTATCCCTGTAAAATAGCGGAATCCATTGGAACCACCTGGCTCAACGAGCAATCAGCCTCACCGACGTATTGTACAGTCAGGGACCGTAAAGAGGGCCATTGTGGTGGTCACATCTTTCCGTTATTACAGTAACTCGAAGGCAACAAATAATCGAGATTGAAACACACCTCTCCAATTATCGGAAGTGGTAACTCCTCGAAGCAGCAAGTAATACTGATAGAAGGAGACAACCGTAACATGTTGTGGAAGTCCGATTGTATCCTGGCTAACACCTCCGAGTCCCGTCTCAGGACTTCGAGTATCTTGTCATTTGTCTGTGTGATAATACCAGTCCACCGTGCCACCCCAGAAGCCGCCAATGCAAGAGCGCCAGCACCTGAATGTGGAGTCCCGAGAAATATAAGACCAATTGTATGCTTGAAGACGTTCTGAAGATGTTCATCTGCACTGTTTCTAGATGCGATCAAAGCCTACAGGAATCTATTTAATTACGTCTACGCTTGGCACCAGTAGGAAGAAGTGGTGACTTACATCCTGACAGACAAGACCCCCTAAGCTATGCGCGACAAATATAAGGGGACGGTCGGCCTAAAGCAGTCAGAAACTGGGCCCAGAGGAATTGATGTCAAGATGGTACTAACAGCATCATCAATCACCCTCCGGTTTGCCAAGTTGTTCAGCAGGCTTCTGGAATGGTTGCCGATCCTGTTCTCTGAAACCATACTTTTCCAGTCCAGGACATTTGCGTCATATCCGAAGGTGAGAATTCGAGCTTGGGGAATCCTCTTCGGGAGTAAGCATTGTGGCCACGGATCGGTCGCGTTTTTGTGAGTCCACGTTTTCTCTCGATGGCCGGTGAGACCGTGGACGAAGACTATACTAACAAGTGTCAATGCCGGTCCAGGCCACTCAGCAGTAGTAGAGCCAAAAGGCAGCACCTACTCTACGATGGGCGAGTCCGGCTCGTGCAATGACTTGAGCCCAAACGCCGGCACCCTCCTGGACGAAGGAACTGAAGATTTAGGAGCGGAACCGAAGAGACTAATCAGCCTCACGCTGGCCAGCCGTGAGCGGTTTCGTGCCCATTTCCTAGCCCGTAGGAAGCTCGCCATTGCGAAGATCAAAGGTTTGCCCTTGGCAAAACGGACCAGGAGAATGCGACCCGCCGGGTATTCTTTTCAAAAGCAGCAGATCCCCCGTCCGGTCGAGGCCAGCATGGGGGGCAAGTTGCGATGTATAACTCTGCCCCACTGGGAGAACTGAGAGTAGGCTGTGCCAAGTGTTGGAAATTGAGCGGAGTCATCGCCTTATTACGGAAGCACGCACCATAAGTATTAAGACTCTTAACTACAACCTGTCTGCCTTATTAAGTGTTCCCGTGTGCCACCAACAAGGGTAGAAGACTAACACAAACGTAGTAACCCCCCTTATTTTTTTAATGCTGCTTTCTCCTGCACTTTTTTTCCATTCTCTATAGATCTACAGTTCATTCTGAATACCCCGACTTCAAAGTCCTCAATGATTACATAGACAACTCACAATGATCATCTACAAATCCATACTCTCTACCATGATACTGGGTACTTTATTGATGAAATCGTTTTACAACTTCATTACCCTATATATCAACAAGTTACATATGCTCTTACATACATTCTTATATCAAAGAAACATATATATAGCCGAAAGCCTTTTTTGACTACATTATGATGAAAATTTCTTCCCGAATAGATCTGTGCCTTTAAAGTAAATCAGTAGATTCCATAGAATGAAATCTCTTATATTTTTGGTTGGGATTATGAGATTAAATCTATTTAAATAGCTTTTAAAAATGAGGGATTTATATAACATAATACTAAAACCTGACTACTGATCTCTGAAAAAAATCAAATTTTATAACTTAAATTTATAAAGATACATATTAACTGAACAGATGAGTAATGGACTTTAGTACTTTGAAGTAATAAAACTTAAACAAAGACAGGGAATGACAAGAAAGTAAAAATTATAAAAAAAAATTGAGGCTTCCAAATTATATCATTCAAATTTTATAAAAGTATATTGGAATTCCATTAGTATGTAAGACCATAGCATAGATCTTAGGACTTAACTAGTAATGTGATAAGTTAGTAATGACAGAAAGACTTTGGCATAGAGTTGTTGTACTGCATTTTTAGAAACAATGTAACAAAGTTAAAGTAGTTGGGATTAGCAGAGGTACTCTAAATTTTGTAAGGTAAAAAACTAATCACTGCTTATTTTATTATAAGTAGCAGACTGCTTAAATATATGATTCTGCTGACTCTCTAATGGCTACCTTATTCTCTGACTTAACTTCTATTGTTTCAATTCTTTCTAATACTAGCGATGTCGTCGGCCCGATATTGTCTACTACTTTCGGAAGTTACTTTTCTGGTATACTGCTTTCATAATGATGTCTTTGACGATGAGAGGTAGGAATCTGTTTCTGTTATTTGCTTAAACAAGTTGGAATATATATGGTTGTAGGTATTGCTTGTGTCTACTTGTTTATAGATCATGTTGTCATTGTGGAGGTCTAATATCATTGTGTCTTCTGGCAGCTAGAAATAGTTTAGGTAATCTAATACGACTACAAGCCTCTTTTATAAGAGCCTCATTACTAGTACCTTATAAGTTCTAATATTACTTTCCAAGTACTTAGAATTGTACTTATGATACTAGCTATTTCTTTACTCTAGCCACCTTACTACTTCAGCTGCTATAACGCTCTATCCTCTATTGCATATCATTCAGTACTTGTATTCTCAATCTCATTGTTATTCACTATTTTAAATACAATTTAAGATTATATATACAAAATAATTTATATGCAAGCAAGTATATGATGAATACTATATATAATGAAATAGATTATTTAAGTACTAATAAGGAATATATATATATATATAAAAATTATTTAGATATAATCATAGTTATATAGAAGGTGTAGTATCCATAATATATATATATTTAAATTTAAGAAGCATTTAACCCTAGAGAAAAATTCCATAAGGGCTCCTATATACATTAGGAAGTATCTTTTTCAATCCTGTAAAAGAAAAATCTTTGAGTTTTCTAGAGGTGCTGAGAAGCTTCTGCAATTAAGGGAAGAATTTCATAAAGAAAAGGTTTATTAGGGGCTTTTATAAGTACCAGAAAATATCTTCCCTAAGACAAAGAATTCTGCAATAGAAAAATTCCCTAAGGGAAAAGTTCCCTAAAGGCTCTTATAAACACTAAAAAGTTATCTACCTTGGGGGGAGAATCCCACAAGAGACAAATCCCCTGATGTTTCTTATAAGCACTAAGAAGTATTTACTATTAGGGAAAAAATTCTAAAGAAATATAAAAATATATATTCTCTATAAGAAAAGACTATGTAGATTGAGAACTGAGAGATAAGGAAGATAAAAATACAAATCTCTTGCAGGTAAAACCTATACAGATTACTTCAAGAGTCCTTTGATAGACTAAAAATATGTATCTCTTATAGATAACGACTGTAAGACTGTAGCATAGATCTTAGTGCTTAGCTAGTAGTATGATGGTTTAGAGATGATAAAGGATCTTCGTTGTAAAATCGTCGTAAAGTATTCTTAGAGACAATATAATGAAGTTTGGATCAGCAGAAGCACTCTTGATTCTGTAGAGTAAAGAACTAATCGCTACCCATCCTACTATGGGCAGCAGACTGCTTAAATACATGGTTTAGCCAGCTCCCCGATGGCTACCTCGTTCTCTGATCCGACTCCCATTGTCTTGACTCTTTCTGCTACTGGCTATATCGTCTGCTACCGGTGATGTTGTCGGATCGGTATCTACTGCTTTCAGAAGTCGCTCTTCTGGTGTACCGCTTTCATAGCGACATCTTTGTCAATGAAGGTAGGAAGCTGCTTTCATTGTTTGCTTGGCAGTTGTATATGGTTACAGATGTTACTTGCTTATGGATCATATTGTCCTTGTAGAGGTCTGACGTCGTTGCACCATCTGGCAGTTGGAAGTGGTTTTGGAAGTCCGACGCGGCTATGAGCCCCCTTTGTGGGAGCCTCATTACTAGTGCCTTACAATGACTATGTAGATCAAGATTACAAGAGAAGCTTCTAATAGAAAGTATAGTCAGAAATATGTTACTGACTTCTTTATAAGTAAAGTTTCTTATAGTAGATAAAAAAAAACTTAATAGCAATGAAAAGGGTAAATATAAAAGTTACATATTAGGGAAAGTAAAAAGAAATTATCTCTGAATATGTCCATGTCCTTTCCATCTCTAATATATTATGTGGCATTATATAGCTAAAGCTGGCTTGAACTAAGTTTAAGTTTACAGAGATTGGATTATAAATCTATACAAGTACAAAATCATATAGGCAGACTTGTTAGTAGAAGACAGACTCAAACTCAGATTACTAGATCCAAAATTGAGCAATGATAAATATCCTATCAAAGACTGTCCATTGATGAAAATATTAAATTGCAACAAAATTTATATTACCTGTCTACCTAACTGATTAAAAATTTCAAACCCATCTGATAGTCAAGAAACCGTCCCATGAATTCTTGCTGCATGATTTCAAAGATACATTTTATGTTTTAAAGATATTCGATATCTAATCTAATCTCCTTCTCTAATATTGGATAACTGTTTCTACTTAAAGTGCTTAGTCAGGTTTCCTGGACTCACAAATAAATATATACACTTCTCAAATAGTAAACTTACCTCTTTTAAGCATACAAAGCAAATTGTAAGTTTTTTTTCCATAAATACTAATAATATAGTCGTACTTAGTACTTGCTTTACGATATCTGTGGTCATCAGTTAGAGGTAAGCTCCCTTGACCTAAGTTGGTAGTCTTCCACATATGTTACAGCCTAGACAGATGGCCGCAAATGCTCATGTTTAAGATATAGTAGCAAATATATAGATAGGCCTACAAACTAGATAGTCCATATAAGTTCACAGGTTTATGAATATGATATAAATAAAGTAGGTCTATTTTAGAAGTACTTTATATACAATAAGTATATTAGCCAATGAGGTTGTAAAAAGTATCTTCATTGGTCTTTAAAGAGGTTTGTGAGCTGTAAACTTTAATAGTTTAAGTATAGCTTACTCTAAGGTCCAAGCTCTTATAAGTCTATTACAATATAGTATAGCAATAACTTTATCTTCCTAAAAATGACAGTATGCGGTAACAACATCAATTGCAGTATTGCATTAGCAGAATTCCTCCTCTACCATCGTATCTGATATAATCATGACTGTCTTAATTAAGCACTTCTATATTAGTAGTATTTTATCGACTACTTGTACTTTGGTACATAGGTTGTTACTGAACTTCAAACTAGAGAACTGTAGCTCAACTTTATTCATAAAGTTCTCTATGTCTTATTAATCTCGAAGCTTTTTAAGTAGCATAGCCCTTAATCTCTATCTCAAATTAACAACGTCACTATTGAGGCTTCCATATCTGGGCTATTTTATAGTTATGCTCTTGAAGTAACAGTTTTATCTCATGTGCTGTATGAGGAGCTGGCAGAGTTAGCAGTATTTATCAACAGATTAGGACTACTCGCATATAAGATTTTACAAGCAGTTGGGATTAATCTATTACATTATTTGATAAGTAGCCTGTATTAGATCCTTCTGGGACTTATAACTAGAGATAATAGTCTAGACATCAGTAGTAATTCACCTTAGAAGGTAATGCTTGATAAGAGTATCAATATTTGCATATTGCAGCATTATATTCTAAAGGGCATCACTTATGTTATCTATTTGTAAACTATTAGTATGTTTCAACTAGGGGAGTAGATTTGGAAATAGATGATACATATTGCACTAATTGAACTTATTACATGCATTATAGCAGAAACAGTATGGATATGTGATGTAAGACCATAGCGTAGATCTTAGGGCTTAACTAGTAGTGTGACAGCTTAAAGATGACAGAGGATCTTCGGCATAAAGTTGTCGTAAAGTGTTCTTAGAGACAATGTAATGAAGTTTGGATCAGCAGAAGCACTCTTGATTCTGTAGAGTAAAAAACTAATCGCTGCCCATCCTACTATGGGCAGCGGACTGTTTAAATATATGGTTCAGCCGGCTCCCCGACAGCTACCTCGTTCTCTGATCCGGCTCCCATTGTCTTGACTCTTTCTGCTACCGGCGATGTCATCTGCTACCAGCGATGTTGTCGGATCGGTATCTACTGCTTTGAGAAGTTGCTCTTCTGGCATACCGCTTTCATAGCGACGTCTTTGTCAATGGAGGTAGGAAGCTATTTCCATTATTTGCTTGGTAGTTGTATATGGTTGCAGATGTTGCTTACTTATGGATCATATCGTCTTTGTGGAGGTCTGATGTCGTTACACTGTCTGGCAGTTGGAAGTGGTTTTGGAAGTCCGACGCAGCTATGGGCTTTTTTTGTGAGAGCCTCATTGCTAGTGCCTTACATATGGGTTACAGGAACCCAACGATAATACTAATTGTCTTCATCAAAAATAACCAAGTTACATATGATAGAAGCTCATATGGCAAGATCTTGTACCTATACTCTGTTCTAACCAACTTTTGAAAGACAGTAACATTGAGTATATTCGGCTTTAGAAGTAATTCTAGCTACTGATAACTAGGTCAAATATCCAATCTGCTCAGTTGGTTAGTAGATATGAGATTCAAGGCTATGAAGGCTTAATTGGTAAAGACAATACCTGTTACGAGCCTCTGATCTGAGCCTCTGATCTAGCCTCTATGAGCCTTATCGAGCCGCATGAGCTCATCGCCAGACCCACGAACCTCGCACAAAGCTCTTGAACCTCTACATGGGCCTTAACTATGATGCAAGACTCTAGGCGGACCTCAACCGTGCTTACTGCCTAACAGACCTATGAACAGGCCACACCGTGAACCACTACCATTCGTAGTATAGCCAGCAAGCCCAACTGCGGCTGGCATAGCTCGTGACAGTTCGTGGCAGATTTGAGAGCTTTCTCTTCTTATATATATAAATGCAAGGTCTCCTTCTATACCTCCTCTCCTCTTTAGCTTTGAATTGTCGAATAGAAGTAGTCCTATCTTGCTTTCCAAGCTCTGGAATCTACGTTCGTGACAATACCTAAGATGAATGCATGTAGGCTGAAAATGAGGGAGAGATCAAAAATGATCACAGAAAAGGTTCCTATTATCTATATTAGTATTACCTTGAACTGGAGATAGATAAAAGGCACATTAATAATGAGAAAATAGATATAAAACTTACATATCTTTTATCTTAAGAAATTGCTTTATGAACTTGTATGTAAATTTTATTAAGATCTAATGTGGGCCACCATTCGAGTCTCAAAGTAGGATCACAATGATATTTCAGTACTAGATATTGAGGAGTATTTGAGGATAGTTTTCAGAGAAATCAATAAGTTAACAGAACAAAGTAAGCTGAATATAGTACCAGCTATATATATATCAATTCTTCATCATAGTTAGGTTAGTCTAAAGATATTTTACAAGATTCTTGATATATATTGTCATCTTCTCACATTTTCTCTTAATAAGTTTATACTTCTTCATTAGTTTCTTTAGGATCTGTAGATATACCACAAATGTTTATCAGTAATTGATTTTCCATAATATATGAAATACAACTTACCTGATATATTTTTTGGTTGATTTCTCCTCTAATTTTTTTACTTGTCGTCCTCTTATATACAAGTTGAAAGACCTTCCAGTATGTCCTAAGAGTGTTGGCTAACTGAATACTATGAACTTTCCTCTCTCCCTTCCCTCACCGCTAATTAAGCAGCTAGTTAAAGAAAGTATTGATAATGCAAAGCAAGATGTTCCTCATTATCCATTCAAGATCTTTGTATATATACTTGCAGTACTTGTAAACTGGTTAGATTGATCAGATATATGAGAGACAGCAAATACCAACTGGAAAAACCATTCCTTGATGAAATTGTAAGACCATAACGTAGATCTTAGGGCTTAGCTAGTAGTGTGACGACTTAGAGACGACGGAGTATCTTCGGTGTAAAGTCGTCATAAAGTGTTCTTAGAGACAATGTAACGAAGTTTAGATCAGCAGAAGCACTCTTGATTCAGTAGTGTAAGAAGAACTAATTACTGCCTATTCTACTATGGGCAGCGGACTGCTTAAATACATGGTTCAGCCGGCTCCCCGACGGCTACCTCGTTCTCTGATCTGACTCTCATTATCTTAACTCTGTCTACTACCGGCGATGTCGTCGGATCGGTATCGACTGCTTTCAGAAGTCGCTCTTCTGGCGTACCGTTTTCGTAGCAATGTCTTTGTCAATGGATGTAGGAAGCTGCTTCCTTTGTTTACTTGGCAGTTATATGCGGTTGCAGATGTTGCTTACTTATGGATCATGTCGTTTTTGTGGAGGTCTGACGTTGTTGCGCCGCCTGGCAGTTAGAAGCGGTTTTGGAAGTCCGACGCGGCTATGAGCCTCCTTTGTGGGAGCCTCATTGCTAGTGCCTTATAAAAATCCAAGAAGAGGTAGCTATTATTACTATAATTTTTCTTTATATACTTTGACTTATCAAACTCATTCTCTTGATTAAAATAGTATTCTGACAGGTGATTTTCGCTCTTGTCAAAAAGCTATGATATGTCTGTCCTACTATCTCCCTCAATATTAGTATCAACATCTGTCAAATTAGTATTAGGGTTATTTTTTTCATCCTCAATGTTGAAGCAACTTTCAATATCAGATCTATTACTATCATCAGAAGAGTAATTAGCCTATTGGTGAGAGTACATATTAAATCTACTAAGGGAGACAATGATAATAATAAAAGAAGATAAAGAGAAACGGAGTATATAGGCAAAAGGAGGGTAGAGGAGAAAAACTACTATCATATGGTAGAGAGATAAGGATCTTTTTTTGACTTCTCAAGAAGTTACAAATAGGAATTGGGAAAGAGAATTTGGACAAACTTCTTGAGTCCACAAGGTATTGCCACTTTGGCTTTTGGTGAGTATTAGAGTAGTGCAATATGTTGGCAAGTTGAAGGCTAAAAACGATGGCTGAACCTCTTTTAAAACAGTAGCCAATTTGCTGTTTGGTAGTTTAATATAATGGGAACTAAGTTGAATTGGCATAACTCTCTAACAATTGCATCTTTCTTAAGAATCTGGTCTTTAGATCCTATCATTAAAGGAACAAGACTTATTTATATTAAGTAGTATAACTTTGCTTTATTCTATTAAACCACCAAACAGCAATTTGGTTGCCATTTTAAGGGGGGTTCGGTCGCTGTTTTTTGCTGCCAACTTGCCAACATATCGCGCTACTCTAATACTTACTTACCAAGAGCCAAGTTAGCAACACTTTGAGAACTCAAGAAAAGTGTGGGCCTCTGCCCAAATTCTCTTTCCTAATTCCTGTTTATGACTTCTTAAGGAGTCAAAAAAGGATCCTCACCCCCCTCCTATCTTATAATGGTAGTCCTTCTCCTCCGCTCTCTTTTCTCCCATATACTTCATTTCTCTTTACCTTTCTTCTATTGTCACTTGATAAACTATTTGCCTTAATCATCATTATCATCATCTTCCTCAGCAGGTTTAATATACGCCGTCATCAACAGGCTGATTGCTCTTCTGATGACAGTAATAAGTCTGATATCGAGAGCTGCTTTGATACTGAGGATGAGAAAAGTGACCCTGATACCAATCTGACTAATATTGATATGAATGTTAAGGGAGATAGCAGGGCAGACATATCATGGCTTCTTGATGAAAACAAAGATTACCCACTAGAATACTACCTTAATCAAGAGGATGAGTTTGACGAGTCCGAGTACATAAATGAAAATTATAGCGACAACAGCTGCCTCCTCTTGGATTTTATCGAGGAACAGTTTTTCCAGTATGCTTTATCCCATCTGCTGTCTCCCATATATTAGATAGATCTAATCGGCTTCCAGGTACTGTAAGTACATATGCAAGGATCCCGAACGGATGATGAGAAACATCTTGCTCTGTGTCATCAATACCTTCTTCAATTGGCTACTCAATTAGCGTTGAGGGAAGGGAGGGAGGAAGGTTCGCGGCGTCCAGTCAGCCAATACCCTTGGAACATACTGGAAGGTCTTTTGACTTGTGCATGAGAGGGCAACAGGCAAAAAGATTGTAGGAGAGATCAACAGAAAGATATATTGAGTAAGTTGTGTTTTATATATCTATTAATCTTTTTATAAGGTAGGAGACCAATTACTGATAAATATTCGTGTTATCTCTGCAGATCCTGAGGAAACTAATGAAGAAACACAAGCTCACGAAGGAAAAGTGCAAGAAGACGGCTGTTACGAATATCGCGGAAGCCTCAGCACGAGCCTCAGCACGAGCCTCAGCCGGAGCCACAACCACGAGCCCCACTCGAGCTCGATGACCTCAACACTTCGGATAGCACTCGAACCGCCACCCTCGTATGCTCGTCACCAGTTACACAGGCCTCGCCTGACCTCACAATAGGACCCATACCGCTCGCAGTATAGCTATGCGCCTGAATCGCGTCCGGCAAGGTTTGAGCGACCCGAAACATCCAAAACGGAGGTTCGAGAGCATGTTCCCCTTATGTATATAAGCGCAAGGTCTTCTCTGGACCTTTTCTTTTCTTTAGCTTTGAATCGTCGAATAGAAGTAGTCCTATCTTGCTTTCCAAGCACCTGGAATCTACGTTCGTGACAACGGCAATGTATGTTGAGGATCTCGTAGAATACCTTTAGACCAATCTGACTACAATGAAAAAGCAATACATGTAGAAGCAATACATGCATGGCCAACACCGCATTCAGCTTGCTCTGTTCTACCAGCTGGCTAGTTTCTCTAGAAATCGCCCTCAAGCGCTCCTCAAACTCCAGTACTGGGACATTGTTGTGACCCTGCTTCGGGACCTGAATGGTGGCCCGCATCGGATTTTAATAGAATTTACATGTGAGTTTACAAAGTAATTTCTTGGGGTTAAAGATGTGTAAGTTTTGTGCCCGTTCCCTCCCCCCCAGTATACCCTTTGTCCATCTCCTGTTCGAAGCATTACTAACACAGACATTAGGAACAAATTTCTTCTTCCTGAGATTATCTTTAATCTCTCCTTCATTCTCAGCCCACATATCTTCCTCCTAAGTCTCATCTTTGCTGACTAAGTCTTCACAGTCCCAAATCTTATATCTGCCAGGTAACTGAGTGGACTGGATATTCGACCCGGCTATCAGTAGCCGAAATTGCTTCTAAAGCTGAGTATACTCAATATCCCTATCTTTTGAAAGTTGGTCAAGACATGATATAGATATGAGATCTCATCATACGAGCCTCTGTCATATACGACTCTATTATCACTAATGAATGCGGTTGGTGTCATTGCTGGGTTCCTCCAACCTATATGCCCATACTATCTCCACTATGGTGCAGGTAATGAGTTTAATCAGAGTGATGTGTACCATCTATTTCCAAGCCTACCTCTCTAGTCGAGACATACTAATAGTCCACGAACAAGTGATGTGAGCAATGCCCTCCAGAATATAATGCTGCAGCATGCAAATATCAATACCTTTATCAAATACTACCTCCCAAGGTGGGTCACTGCTGATGTTTGGGCCATCGTCTCTGGTTATGAGCCCCAAAAGGATCTAATGCAGACTGCCTATCAGATAACATGATAGATTGATCCCAACTGCCCATAAAACCTCACATGCGAGCAGTCCCAGTCTGTTGATAAATACTGCCGACTCCGTCAGCTTCTTGTACAGCATGCAAGGTGGAACCGTCATTTCAAGGGTGCGGCCACGAAACAGCCTGGGTACAGAAGCCTCAGTAGCAACATTGTTATTTTGAAGCACCGATTAAGAGCCGCACTACTTAAAAAGCTCTGAGATCAGTGGGACGTAAAGAATCCTATAAATAAGATCGAGCTACAGCTCTCTAGTTTGAAGTTCAGTAATGACCCGGATACTAAAGTGTAAGTAGTCGATGAGATGCTACTGATGCAAGAACGCTTGGTTGAGACGGTCATAACCATGCCGAGTATGACGGTGGAGGAGGAGTTCTGTTAGCGTAATGCTGTGATCAACACTGTTGCTACCTACTGCCACTTCCAGGAAGGCAGAGCTGTTACTATGCCACATAAGAGGCTACCGACTCAGGCCAAGGAAGCTTGCCCGCAACTGGTAATAGCAGATGTCAAGAAGCAAGCACTGAGTGCTACTATATTACTAGTGTTTACAAAGATGAGATTTACCATCTGCTTTGTATGCTTAGAAGAGGCAAGTTTGCTGTTTGAGAAGCATATATATTCATTTGCGAGTTTGGGAAACCTGACTAAGCACTTTAAGTGGAAACATTTGTCTAATATTAGAAAAGAAGATTGGATCGAGTACAAGGTCTATCAGATGTCCTTAGAACACAAGATGCATTTCCGGAATCATACAGCGAGGATTCACAGGACAGTTTCTTGATCATTGGATGGGTTTGAAATTCTTGGTTGGCTAGATGGACAGGCAATGCAGATCCTATTGCAGTCTAACATTCCCATCAATTGACAGTCTTTGTGGGATATCTATCACTGCCCAATTTTGAATCTAGTGGTCCAAGTTTAGGTTGTGTGTAAGGTCTTTCTCCATCTTTTGCTGACAAGCTCACCTATATAATTTTGTACTTGCGCAGATTAGCAAGATGATCTCTATGAACTTAAATCTAGTTCAAGCCAGCTTTAGCTATATAATGCCATACAATATCTCAGAGATAGAAAGAATATAGGTGCATTTGGAGACAATTTCTTTTCACCCTGCAAATAGAATAATGTAGCATACAATTTCACATTTAAAATAAACTTTCCATAACCTACACTATCCCTAATCTCCCTGATATGTAAGTTTTACATTTTTTCTTTCCATTGCTACAAAATATCTACTGTAAGAAGGGCTACTTATAAGGAAGTTAGTAATGTACTTCTAACTGCATTTTCCATTAAAAGCTTCTCTTATAATCTCAATCCACATAGTCTTTGCCTACAGGGGATATATATTTTTTCAGCCAAAGAACTCCTGATGTGGCTCATACAGGTTTTGCCCGCAAGGGATTTGTATTTTGTCTCCTTTATCTCTTGGTTCTCAATTCGCACTGTCTTTTTCCACAGGAGACATGTATTTTTATCTCCCTTTAAAGTTTTTCCCCCAAGGGTAGACACTTTTTGGCACTTATAGGGGACTCTAGGAGATTTTCTCTTACAGGATTCTTTGTTTTAAGAAAGATACTTTTCGGCCCCTATTAAAAACCCTAGGGAATTTTTCCCCTACAGAATTTTTCCCCTGGGAAAAGACACTTCTCGGTGCTTATTGGAAACCCTAGGGAATTTTTTCCTTATGAGATTCTCCTCCTTAGGGTAGACAACTTCTTGGAGTTTATAGAAGCCTCCAGGGGACTTTTCCCCTGGGAGATTTTTCCCTTGTGGGATTCTTTGCTTTGGGGGTAAACGCTCCTAAATTTAGATATATATACTCTACAGATACTATACAACTGTGATCACACCTAAATGATCTCATATATATATTTCTTGCTAGCGTCTAAATAATCTACCTCATTATATATAAAGTTCATCATATGCACAATTTATCATATACTTGCTTGCATCTAAATTGTTGAGAATACAAGTGCTGAGTAATGCGTAATGAAAGATAGAGCATCATAGCAGCTGAAGTACAGCAGACAAGGAGATTAAGAGTATAGTGACTCTTGAACCTTGATAATAAAGAGAGTGCAACTTTGGAGAGTATGGATAGGATTTGGGGCGAGGTCTACATTAGTAGATAGATCTCTGCTGAAGATAGTGTTGATGCATCAGGCCGTCGTAAAACAAGGATTGCCACCACTGTTTAGTAGGACATAGCCTCTCATTATTCTTATACTATAGCTACTATTGAGCAGGAACCGAAAGTAGCGCTTTTTTAAAAGTGACTCTACTCCATTGCTTCTGCCATTGCAAAGCCAGAAATAGTTTCCCTAAAGATAACATTTCCAAAAATAGATATAGATATAAGCAGTTAGGATGTTACAAAATATGTTATCTCAGTACTAAGAGTCTGAAGTTAAAGTGGAGGAGGTACCTATAATGGATAAGGAGCCACTTTGGGGGAGGGGCTGGTTTGGAGGAGGGGTCTACTTTTAGAAGAGAGGCCGATTTTTAGAGTAGGGAGCTGATAATGGGTCAGAGGGGGGTTCATGTAAGGCACTAGCAATGAGGCTCTCACAAAAGAGGCATATAACTGTGTCAGACTTCCCAAACCACTTCCAACTGCTAGATGGCGCAATGACGTCAGACCTCCACAAAGACAATATGATCCATAAGCAAGCAACATCTGCAACCGTATACAACTTGCCAAGCAAATAACGGAAACAGCTTCCTACCTCCATTAACAAAGACGTCACTATGAAAGCGGTATGCCAGAAGAGCGACTTCTGAAAGCAGTAGACATCGAGCCGATGACATTGCCAGTAGCAGATGACATCGCCAGTAGCAGACAACATCGCCAGTAGCAGAAAAAGTCAAAACAATGAGAATCATATCAAAGAACGAGATAACTGTTGAAAAGCCGGCTGAATCATGTATTTAAGCAGTCCGATGCCTATAGTAGGATAAGTAACGATTAGTTCTTTACCCTACAGAATTAAGAGTACCTCTGCTAATCCTAATTACTTAACTTCATTACATTGTCTCTAAGAATGCTTTACAACTACTTTATGCCGAAGCCTCTCCATCGTCACTAAGCCGTCACACTACTAGTTAAGCCCTAAGATCTACGCTATGGTCTTACATCAAGGATGCTGACCTGCTTTGAGGTACAGTTGTAGGGAGCCTTTATGCTCTTGAAGCTTGAAGCTGTTAGAACATATGTATAAGGGATGAGATCGAAAGTGGTCATTTCGAGTAGAGAAAAGAAAAAATCTTCATATTACAAAAGGTAGAAGAGATGGGGAGATCAGAAGATTCATTAGAATTGTAGTATTGTACAAAGTGCGCTGGGATTAGGCTCTGCAATCAGCCATACACTCCTGCCATGCCATTATCTTGCCTAATGCTCTCTTCCCATCAAAAATACCTTAGCTTCAATGCTTCCTGTCATGCATAGAGAGATCCACCGTAGCTGCAAGGCCATGAAACTATTGATCCTGCACTTTCATGTCAGAAGATACCCGTCCACAGCCATAATTCCACATTGCCATCAATATAATCAACCAATCACAATATTATTTTTTGATCGTCGGCGAGACTATGAAAAGCTAGCAAGAGGGAAGGTTATATGACCTTGAATCCCACCCTATCTGTCCAATAGCTTTAGGCAGACTTGTATATCCCAGGTCTTCCTATTATCGGCGTCTCAGCTTTCAAGTGGGCAGCTAGTGCAGTCTAACCAGTAGATCATCTGCAGATTTAAGGAATACTCAGGGGGGGCTTTGCATGATCCTACTGTCTCAAATCAGCCCAGATCAAAGCCAATTAATGCATACAAAATACACTATGGCACGAGAGAGCTTACCAGGAAGCTGTCAACACATTATCTGCTTACAGCACAGCTAGGCAGAAGTCAGGCTGCGTCATTGTGAAGCACTTTTGCGATTGGATTATTTACTACAATGCATATAAGCCAAGGAATACTCTAGCGGAGCTTTGTATGACCCTGCTATCTCAAATCAACTCAGACCAATATCTAATCGACAAATACGAGATGCATATAGCATGAGAGGAGCGGATACATTATCTACCTGTGGCACGATGCAGCAGGGCACAGCTAAGCAGAAGCCAGACCGCATCATTGTGAGTCACCTTTGCAACTGGATTCTGTACTGCAACGCGTACAAGCCAAGCAATACTAGCGAAGCTTCGCATGATCCTGCTGTCTCAAATCAGTTCAGATCAATGCCCAATTGGCAAATATGAGATGCGCATGATACAAGAAGAGCTCACTAAGAAGCTGCAAATGCGGCATAATGCAGCCTAGGCAGAATCCAGACCACGTTATCGGGAGGTACTTTTGCGACTAGGCTATATGCTGTAATGCATACAGGCCAAGTCTATGGCATCTCAAGACTTTGGAACGCTGTGCTCTTTAGAGGGCTAGTTGAGATATGTCAACAAGCAGGTTATACAAGAGTTGGGACTCTGCTGCAAGGCAAAGAGATGATCCAGCATCAAAGCCTCCCAGAAGTATTGACATAGGAGAGGAGGCATGTGGGTTCTAGTTGCTGAATACCTTGCCGTTTTCTAAGCTACATCATGGCCAGAGAAGGAGAAAGTGGATCCAGTAGGTAGATGGGCAGACATACATGCGCACCGAACAAGGGGACCAAGTGTTGCAAGATGCAGGTATCAGGTTGTTGATGAAGGAAGGAAGGAAGAAGGAAAATGGCAAGATGTGGATAGGAGTGTAGTTTTTATACCCCGCCAAAGCAGCAGTGAGCCCGTGTATGCGCCTTACCTAATGCAAGACCCTCCGTTTCCTGATGCAGACTTGCCATCTGATATTTTACTAATCTGAGTAGACTAATGGCAGAATAACAAGAATTTCAATTAACACTGATAAATTAAAATAGCTTCCTATATCTAAAAATTAATCTTTAGTATTGCTAATAGAATCACTGGTAATGGTTCTACCTAGCAATACTTTTGACAGGAACAGGTATGGTAAAATGAATCTACCATACAACAGAAAGTATAAAAAGATGATGTTGAAAAAATAATATAGAAGCAATGTCACAATGATGTTTTATAGCTATTGTGAAAATAAGCTTATATATACAGTACCCTATAAAAAGTCTATGCAAATTGCTTGGTTCATGATACATTTCCCTAACAACACTTTTTCAGCACACTACTTCAGCACAATGTCACGCACATCTCTTAGACCTAAAAGTGCTAATGCATATGTCTTAATGAAGATAAAGACCTTCAGAAAAGAATTATCTCCTCACAAACATACTGTGATTGAGGGGATATACCTTCCCTAATTGTAAGATCTTGTGTCTTACAAAAACTCCCAAGTCAACAGTATGAGCTACCCTCAAACTCCTCTCTGCCTGTCCCAAAGGGAGGTCTCAATCCCGAAGTAGTCACCCTCCCAAGCTTGACAAGGTCATAAAGTGAAATATTATTCGCTTTGTAAGGAAAAATGTCAAAGTAACCTATGCACAGGTCAAGCAAGAGCACAAACAATTGCTACTGTAATCAAAAAAATGGGAATAAAAAAGGGGTGTTGGTTTGTCCACCTTGCCTGTTTGCGCGGCCCACCCATTTTGCACGGCCCACCCATTCTGTGCGGCCCACCCTACTTAAGCGGCCACACTTTTTCAATGCATAGAATTTCATAAATTTGTACATATGGATACTGTGAATTGTATAACATTCCTCATAGAAAAAATTTTTTCTCATCATTCCAACCACTGACAATGTCAACTCTTGATCTATTACCACCACTGGAGAGAGTATATCCTACATTCAATATCTTACTTTCCAATCTTCAAGATTATGCTAAAGATCATGGATATGCAGTTTCTGTTGGCCGAAGTACCAGATGCCGTGATGGTACCATACATACACGATATGTTCAATGCATTAAGAGTGGAAAACCTCGCGATTGAGTTACCAACCGTCGAAAGCCTTTTATAAGTCAGAAAACAGAATGTCCCTTCAAATGCCATGCACAATATGTTGAAGGAAAAGAAGGAGAAGATGAGAGTTGGAAATTGACGGTAATGAATGCGTCACATAACCATGATGCTAACAATCCAATTGCACATCATCAACACCGTAAGTTTACAACTTCGGTGCAAGATCGCATTGCAGTTATGACTAAAGCAGGTATTGCTCCAAAAGAAATAGCTTCTTCAATTTCTATTGAGTTTCCAAATTAATTGTGGACTATGCAAGATATTTATAACTTGTGTCGAGAATTGAAATCAGAATTGCTGCAAGGCAAATCTCCAATGGAAGCTATGCTTCATGAGTTGGAGATTAATAAGTATGAATTCAATTACCATTCAAATGCTGATGGATATATTATGCATATTTTTTTTGCTCATCCTGATTCATTACTTCTCTTAAAACAATACCTGGAACTTCTTTTAATGGATTGCACATATAAAACCAATCGTTTTAACATGCCACTTCTAGATATTCTTGGCTGTACAGGACTTAATCGTACCTTTTTTGTTGCCTTTGTTTTTCTTGCTGGAGAAACAGAGAAAGATTATAATTCTGCCCTACAAATGCTTTTTGAAGTGATGAATATACATGAAATTTCATATCCGGAAGTCATTGTGACAGATAAGGATCAAGGTCTGATGAATGCAATTACAAATGTATTTTCAAAAACTGCTAATCTCCTTTGTGGTTGGCATATTAACAAGAATGTTCTCTCTCATGCTCATAATCTCAAATTGTTTGAAAGGGGTGGGGAGGAAGAAACCTCGTTTATGAGTCAATGGTGGGAAATAGTTACTTCCAAAACAGTAACACAATATGAAAAGAGGTGAATGGAATATCAGAAGAGATGGAAAAATCACCAACAATGGTTAAGATATTTATCGAAAACATGGCTTGACGAACATAAGTAGCGATTTGTTTACTGCTGGACTGATCGACATTTACATTTCGGCGGTCGAGAGGCGTCCCGTGCTGGGGGGGCACATTCAGTTATCAAAAGATATCTTCAAGTATCAACTGGAGATCTTCATGGAGTTTTTATAAAGTTATCTCTGATGTTAGCAACCCAACATCAGAAGCATCGGGCTGCAGTTTCCATAGCTCGAAATCGCATACCTCAAACCTTCCGAAACCCACTTTTCCATGCCCTAATTGGACATATTACACCATTTGCACTATGGCGAGCCTTTGATCAAAAGCAGATTCTAAATCGACCATTCCTTCACCAACCATGTAGTCAAAATCATATTGACTCAATGGGTATTCCATGTTACCACATTATGAAGGAAAGAATAT